>CAJQZJ010034102.1:334445-382282 GCA_907164525.1 Lophiomys imhausi | reverse complement strand
TGTGTGTGTGTGTGTGTGTGTGTGTGTGTGTGTGTGTGTGTGTGTGTACATGTTGTAGAACACAGATTGTCTGGTTTGGAAGGATGGAAGGACAAGCTCTTACCTGTAGAGCCATCTCAGTGGTCCTAAGGTTGTAAAAGCTTCTTTTACAATTGAATCCTTTCCACTTCTCCACAGAACATAAGGATTTGTAAAAGTTGGCTAGGAGTTAATAATTTTAATATATTTCTCTATGCCTTTCCTTTTTCTTTCATTCATCCTGTCCAATTTATTCTGCTGAGGGGAGGAGACTAACATATCTAACTTCCCATCCCATAATAATGCTGTCTAGCCCAGCACACCAATAACTGAGAACCCAATGATGTACACTGTAATTATTTTAAAGGATTAAGTAGCATAGTTTCTCCCAAATGTGTCTATATTCTTCACTTTGAGCTTTAACTAATACATAAATACACAGACATGGAAGAACTGACAAACAGGAAAGTCTGCATTTAATTCCCAGAGCCTAGACCCTCCTGGCTTTCTCAAATGCTTTAGTATATCTTTAATAACATTAACATCAGAGCTAGATTTCTGTCCAAAATTTAACAAGTATGGTAACACAAAATTCTGCCATAGCTGAACAACAGTAGACAGAGTTCTGATTTGCTTATGGTAAAAATATGTCTGTGTACAGGGTAACTATCCTACAACCAATAGACTGAAAGGAAAAGGAACATAGACTTTGTTACCTATTAGGGGGATACTTTGCCCTAGTGGAGCTGCCATGTAGGTCCCCAGTGCAAGAGGAAGCTTTTAGCCTTTATATGACTGCTGTAATGAGGGGGGCTGATCTGTAGGGGCAACCTCCCGCCAGAGGTGTAGGATAGGTGGGAGAAGGCGAAGCGGGTGGGAGGATGGGACTAGGAAGGGTGGAGGGAGGGGACTGTGATGGAGATGTAATGATGTAATAAACAAAATGTTTTCTAAAAATTTTGTCTGTGGTACTGCTAAACTGTCAGAATATGGTCATGTGATAATTGAAAAATCTCGGAAAATTGAAAAAAATCTGGCTTTTTTTTTCTTTTCTGATTTTTTGAGACAGGGTTTCTGTGTGTATTAACCCTGGCTCTCCTGGACTCATTTTGAAGACCAGGCTGTCCTAGAACTCATAGAAATCTAACTGCTTCTGCCTCCTGAGTGCTGGGATTAAAGGCATGCACCCCCACACCCAGCAAAATCTGACTTCGTAACTGCAGACTTTGTTTGTAATGAGAATAAAAACTTAAAATGTAACTTATCTTTCACTCACAAAAATTTTTTAAAGAAAATTAGAACAGAATCAGAGGGCTTAACAATGCACCTTCATCTATTCTGCACAGCTGATGGAATGTCACATGGTAGTGTTTTCTTGGTACTTTTTCATTCCTAACATCCTGTCACATGTGCCATCACCTGCTCTCTTGGGAATGTTCTGGGGTAGGTCCTTGGTATATAAATCACAGTTTTCTTATTTCGCTGAATGTCATATTTTTAGGGGTGAAGACATGGGTTATTAATTTCCCACTTATGCATGTCATTAATAAATAACCTCAACTGTTAATGGTGTTTGGGAATAAGTAATTACAAATCAACAGGTGTAATACACATAAACATATTTCACATAATGAAATATAGAAATTTTAAAAAGAAAAAAAGTAGAATAGTAGCAGCAACGAAATCTAACTAAGGATCAGTTTAGTTTATCACCTAAAAAAAAAAAAAAAACACTGATTCTTCAATAAGAGGAGGGAAAGAGTGAAAATGGTTACTTGGTTAACAGCCCCACCTTACTGGTTGCCTTAAAAGAGGATCATGAGGGAAACTCAACATGGTGGATGCAGGGATCCAGGAGGACAACTCAGATCTGCTCACCCCTCTTGGACAAGTCCATAGTCTACATTTAGAAGTCATGTAAAGAGTATTTGGCAGGTTACTAAGGCAGCTCACAGACACTGCTGGAAATCCACGTCAGGTGAAACAAATATCCACATCTCTACGTATTTAACACTAAGTTCAGTCTACTTCACTTGTAAATGGACAATTGTTTAGGACATTAGCCCATTTTATACAGCTTGGGAGGAAAAGAGTTTATTTCAGAAACAAACCAAGCTTAACTGAATTTTTCCTTCAAGCAAAGGAATAAGACAAGGCTCCTGCATGAGATGCTGTGCTGGGTGGGGCAAGACAGCCTCTTCTGTTCTGCTTTCCTTTACTACATTTTGTTTCTTCATCTTCATCACTTTTTTCCCACTTTACATCAATCTCTATTCACTAATAAGGGTGGTTTTAGCTAAACTACACCTTACTATTATATATACACTTAAATCTCCATTTATTCAGTAAATTCTTAAGTGATACAGCAATGGTACTTCAACTGCAACTCATGGCAATGTGAATTTAGCACACGTTCTCTGTAAGTGGATGCAACAGTCCCACATGCCCTAAGGAAATACATTAAGAGAACTTTTGAGTTTGCCACATTTATAAAAAGCATCCATCAAAGTGGAAGGTGCTTGAAGATGGGGTCTTTTGGAAGAGGCATTGCTCTTTTCTTGTTCATCATCACCTGTACCTGTTAGTCATGCCATTCATGTCAAATGGCTCCTGTCTTGCTTTGTTCTTCTGAGGAACTGCTACTGGGCTCTAGGGATGGAGAGGTGGCACTCACATGTGCTTCTCTCTTTGTTATCTGCCTGTTCAGTTTACTCAGCACTGCACTGTGATGCTGTGTCTGCTAGAAGGCCACACGGCCTTTCAACACAGATCACTTTTCACACAGAAACGACACATAGCAGCTACAGAGAGGAGAAATCTCTTTCCTTAGTGGATTACTGGAGATAAGGAATGTGATGTTAGGAAGAATTAGGCCTACAGTGCTGTGGCTTTGGGGGACCTCTATAGTTTGGGTTAGGTAACAGGGAAAGTACATGAATTGCTGGGTTCATCACTGAGAAGTTGTATGTATTCTGAAGCAGTAAGTATACTTCCATTTTAAAATGAAGCAAATCAAGAATTACTATACCTATTTTTTTAAACAAATTGTCTTAAAAGAGCATCATGAGGGAGACTCAATATGGTGCATGCAGGGATCCAGGAGGACGTCTCAGATCTGCTCACCCATCATGGACAAGTTCATAGTGTACATTTATCAGTCATGTAAAAAGTATATGCAGGAGACTTTTGATTTTATGAACATTTGTTCTGCCATTCATGCTTATGAGGCATACGTTTGCCTTCAAAAGGCAAATTTAATGAAGCCTAACCTCTTTTAAATAAAAGTCTTAAACAACTTAATATTTGTGATAACTGTATAGACACCTTGAAATGCAAAATAGCTTTCATTTGAAGTTAGTAATTACAGTGTTCATCTATAAGCAATAAAAAGATGCTGAACATAATATGCCATGCATTCTCACAGTTCAAAGAAACTCATTGAGAATGTACAGTTTAATACCTACAATGTATCACACTGGGAGTTAGAGCATTCAGACATTAACTACAAACAAAAGACATGTGCCAGCAGTTTGGGTTATATTACTACAGCCAAAGTTCAATCCCAAAGACTTTTTAGATCAGTGCTTTTCTTCACTCGCTATGGGAAAGGACTACAACAGGACTGTTCACTGTGATGTCTTGAGTTCTCTCTACCATTTGATATTTGGCATTGGCTTGATGTAAACAATGTGGTCAGAAGAAAGCAGAGTAGATCTAGTCTTGAAGGAATATTATTGTAAAACTACCCTTTATCAGAATAGTATTTTTCTCTGTTGAAGCACTTAATGTTCTTTATTTTAAGAGAAAAGTATACTTTTTATATCTCAATTCTTTCAAATGTCTCTACAGCATGAAACCTAAATTGGTTAATGAAATTTAGTATAACTAAAATTTTAAAAGACATGAAACTCTTCATTCATTCCAACCATCCTTGTCTTTCTTTTCTTCCTACATTTTCTTCCCTTCCTATATTCTTCTTTCATGGTTCCACAAACACAGAGAGCAACATATGAAATAAATATCCCAATGAGAACAATTTCCATATTCATCTATTTACTCATGCATTTACTCTGCAAGATGAGAAACAAGATTGGTATCACAGAACATAAATAAGTTGTGTCATTCCCATTAAAATGATAAATACATTTCTAAAGACCAGGACAAATTATATCCCATCCCACTTCAGATTTCACCAAGTACATAAATTCCTCTCTGATGTACATATAGGTGAACTTCAACAATAGTAAAGCAAATGATCAGGATGAACAAAATGGTTCAAAACTAAGTGATATATCATTTTTCAAGACAATGCCAATTGGACTACGACACTGTGACAGATGAAGTGGCCACTTACCTGGCGTTTGAAAGTTAAGGCGCCTCAGCTCTACTGGGTCTGTTGGGTGGTGTGAAGGGACCTCCTTACTGTTTGGTAAGCTGCTCTTTCTGGACTCTGACTCTGCCCTCTTCCTATAAGGGGAAAATAGAGACTTAAGACCTAAGACAAGTAAAATAAACAAAGAAATAACCAACCAACCACTCCTTACATCATTCTTTCTTCAAAACTTTGGTTTCAATGGTCTTGGACAGCTTTATATTAAAGCACTTTGTGGCCTTGTTCAGGTGCTCTTCTGGTAGCCTACAAGGGCTCCTCAGGTGCATGTGGTCTTTCCTTGTGGATGATCTCAAATTACCTCTTCAGGTTTGGAACTAAATCATTAATTCAGGTCATCTGTCTTTGGGTTTTCAAGATGCACCGTTAAGATATTCTCATAGTCTTGCTCAGAAATCCTCTTGTCTACACATGATATTTGTGGTGAATAGAATTGTATGCCTCTGGCTATAAAACTAACATTTTGCCACAGGAAAACTGACTGCCATCAAAGTAAGCAACTCAATCTACCCTCACACTTTCTCTTTTAAAGAATATACAATTGGTGCACACAAAATGCAGATCCATTGAGGGTAAATGCAGTAAATGTCTACAATATTGCTATCCTAATGCCTAGGAGAGTTGGAACTACAAAAGACAAATGTCTCCTGTCTTTCTCATATTGGAAGTAAAAATCATAGTAGTAGGTATGTACAGTGGTTTTATGCACTGATCTTTAATATTTTGTTAATGGCAGTCATTCACAGAAAGACAAGAAAAAATTAATTTCATTTCACACAATTGTTAACTCCCCTGATGATTATTCAAGACACCTCAAAAGGTTTTTCTATAAAAGTGATTCTCCATATAATTCACCTTTTCCCTGTTTCATTGCTGACTTATTTAGATATACTGTCTTAAGCTGCCATAATGGAACTGAACAACTTTTTAAGCAAAAAATACTGGGATTTTTCATAAAATGTATTTATCCATTTTTTTCCAAGCCCAAATAATTCTTTTTGGCGAGTTAGATGAAACCCCATGTAGCAAATGGAAGCATTTTTCAGATTGCCCTTTTCCAAGTATTGATACCAGTTGTCTCTATGCTACAGTCAGTATAGCATCCGATCCTTGCTCAAGGCCAAAGCATTCTTATTTTGGGAAAGGTGTTCTTCAATGTGTTTAGGTACTCCTGTATCCTTTTCATATGACTGTAGTATAGATGACTACCAAGCATTGTCTTGCCATCTCCAGGTTATCCAGAAAAATCTTTCCTTTCATCTCTACTCATCTGTTCAAAATAGAAACAATCAGGGGATGAAGGGAAGACTGAGACAAAGAGGATGTGCACTTGAGTTACTCAAGGGCAATGCATTGGTGAAATATCCTTGATGCAATGAATTTTCTTAAATGGGTCCTTCTAAGTACCTTGCTCCCTTGGATTAACCTATCTCAGGACTTTATTTCCCTACCTAAAGATATCAGGGACAGTATAGGAGGTACTGCCAAGCCAAGTTAAACTGTCAATCTGAAGAGAGTGGTGAATTTGAATTGGGGCCAAGGTACTGGCACCTCCAATTGCATGGAATAGCAAATGAAAATAAAAAGAAGAGGTGGAAGATTGGTGAAAGTGATGAAAAAGAAGACAGAGGTTTAGAAACTATGTGAAAAGAAGGACTTGATGATCAATTTCAGAGTAGCATAGCCACTGCAATCATGCAATAGGTGTCACTTCACAATACTGATATACTCCTTGTATCATTGATGATGCAACATTTTCATTGCTTAATGAACATCTAAGAGTTCATTAAACACTCAATCTCAGAGGAAACCCACAGCTGGTCTTTTCATGCCACATACTAGGGCTTTCCCCAGGCTTGCACCTTTGAGGGTAAGCAGGCACAGGTATGCTTCTCTATTGATGTGCTGGACCCAGCGACAAAAACCTGTATCTTTCTTCCTTTCCAAAGTGACACTATTTCTATGCATTCAAGGGTGTAGAACTAGAATTAGAAATACCTAGGCAAAGAAATTGCTTCACACTTGAGTAAACTATTGAACAGCTTCCTTATCTTCTTTTGCCCAGAAGCCAGGCTGAGTAACCCTGTCTATGCTGAGAGAACATTCTCTAAGGACATTCAGCCCCTTTTGTTGTAGTAGGAAAGTTGGAAATTATACTAGTTGTCCGGATAGAAGCCTTAGAAAGATCATAGTAAGGGATTAAAAATAGATACAAATTGTACATTCCACATAATTGAAGTTCATGATGGACTGAAAAGGGCTTCTGGAAATCTAATAGCTAATTTCTCTTTTACTATGTCTGCTCAAATGAGATGACCCACAAGATCAAAGATGCCTTTGGCTTTGTTTTAATGAAAACCAAAGTCAAGATTGTGGCTGCCTGTACTCGTGCTACCAGTAGCACTTATTTACTAGAATTGGAGTTTTTCAAACACACAAAACATGTCTAAGAACGAGTTAGAAAACACAGTATTGGTTATGATCAGTAACCATTCTAGGTAGTTCAATTCCTAAAATTTACTATCCTAACATATGAAGAGGATGGAATAGCCTACACCAGGCCTAGCATAAATGTGAGCCATAGCATTTTCTGAATAAACATTCCAATATTCCATCATTTCATTTTCAATTAGAAAACTACATAGAAGTGACCAGAAACATTCAAATTTTACATATTATGGTTTTCTTATTACAGTTATTAAAGTCTAGTTCCAGTTTACTTCTTAAAATCACAATTATCTACCATATAGAGATATTGGGTAGTTAAAGGGAAACTAAAGATCACATTACATTCCACAATGATTAAAAATTGCTATTTTCATTTTCCTTTTACATTGAGGAAGGATGTCAGAGCGAACTGAGTTTGTGTAGAAGATTGTAGTCATGGTCTAGAAGCAGGTTTTGAATTCAACTCCTTCTATGACACCTCTACTCTTAATATTTAAAGAAAGTAGTTTAGAATTTACTGTTTAATTGTCCCTAATTATGTTCTCAAATCTGTGTGAATGCGTATCAACTACAGATTGTCATCTCAGTTCTTTCGCTGATGAAAGAGAAGATGCTGTCTGAAGGTTTGGTCAGACTCTCTAACGTGAGTACAAGGCGGAACTATAAAGTGTAAAGTACCTGCAAAGTTACACAGAACCAGAGAACACGAAGGAGATTCAAAATGATATGTGTTTTGGATGAAACAAAATAGTTTGTATTTTTCTACTGTAGTAATGGCTACTGGTGATATCCACAAACAACAACCCTCTCCTGGACGTTTAAACACTTCTGTCACTGAGTTTCAGTGTGGTCTTCTGGGAAACATAGGGCAACTTAAGAGACAGCAATGAGTGATTCTCAAACATAAGTGTGTATAAACACCAGCTGTGAGAACACTTTAAAACATGGGCTGCTGTGTCAAAGCTTGGGAGTTTAGATTTAGTCATCTCAGCTGAGAATTAAGTCTTTACATTTCTAGAAAATTCTCAGGGAATGTTCCCAGTGCTGCTGGGATCACACAAGGAAGACCAGTTAGTGTAGTGCTGGCAGGACAGTGAACGACCTCTTAGATCCTTCTTTTATTTGAGTTTTAATTTATATAAGTACATGAGTGTGAATTTGCATATGTGTATGTGTATGAGTTAGAAAGGAAAAAGCAGTCTAGCATCATCATCAAGTTATTTTAGCTGTTATTATTACTGTTATTGCTAATCAGGGCTGTGTGACATGAGGATAATTTTGGATTTCCTAGGAGTGTTCCCTAAGGGGTACAAACAAACAAACAACAAAACAAAAGGTCTACAGGAAAACTCACGTTTCCAACCTGCTGACACATTTATACACACAAATACTTATTTACCCCTAAACACAAAACTCAGAGACTGGATTTATTATTTTCTAAATTAGGTTGCAAGAAAATACATTGTTTCCTTCTCATAAAGGGCAAAATATTTCCCTCATCATCATTTTAATATCCAAATTATCACCTGAGTAGGCTCTGTCCAGCTTCCACTTGCTAGGTGGGATCTTTTATGCTGGCCCCCACCCACACCTCATCAACAATTTAAATCTACTTGTATCTTAGTTTTCCTTACTGAGGATGGAAGGGGTTTAGTCTCTATTCCTCACCTGTCAGGTTTACTGCTCCATTTAATGCAGCACAAAATAAATGTTAAAAAAAAGAAAGAAAAAAGAAAATAAAAAATAAAAAAAGGAAAAAAAGAAAGGCTTAATGTTAGTTGGCCAATGGTAACAAGAGTAACCATGACAACCAAGTTTTGAAAGTGGTGCTCCCAAGCAGAGACACATAACTCATATATATTAGTAAACAATAGTGCATCAAAATATTTACAGGCCTCCACAAGAAAATGGAGGCCATGAGACTACATCACTGAATAAAGAATGCATTGGTTTCAATGGTGCACTTACTTTCACTTATTACTTTACAAAAATGCTGCTAAAATTAATTAATACAGCAAGTAATGATGACCAAGATGATATTAATGAAAAGAGAATTTCATAAATGTAAATTCTTCAGCTAAGAAGCATGTCATTTCATTAATGATATGGAATTCTGCAAACTGCATTGAACTGAGTAAAACTCTGAATATTACACCATGATGAAAAACAGTAGCAGAAATAATTTTCCCAAAACCTCTTGAAAAGTAAGGCAAGCATAAATCTTTTTTTATAATAAAGGATGAATTACATTTTAAGTCTTGGAAAATATAATACTTGTGATTATAAATCCATAGTGCATAACTCTTCTGTATAGCTCAGCTAATGACAGGAGCATTTTATTACTAGCCATTGAAAAGACAGACATTTCCCCATGAGGCACTACTTTCTGCAAACACATCCACCAGTCACTCATGATGCTTCTACCTGTTGTGATACACTGACTACGTAAACATGCAATTGTTTTCCAGGGGCTATAGCCTTCTCTGGAAAGGAAGAACAATGTTCCCATTGAGGCGACAGGTAAAGTGTTTTGTGTTGTAGACACACGTACTACAGACAGACATGGCAGTCCATTGTGCAAAGAAAGAAAAACAAAAATTCACACTTATCTGTATAAACACACACAGTGAAGTATGACACTGATGTCACACTTACTTTAATTTTTTTCTGTTCTTAAATGTACAGTGTCCTGAATTAAAAACAAACAAATAAACAAAAAAAAATCCAACCTTCTCCTTACTTTTTAATCAATAAGGTTATCAGAGACAGTGGTATAGAAAATCTATTCTGGGTGGAAGAGAAAAGCTTCTTGAGCATTTACACAAGATGATGCAGAGTTAACAATAGAACACTTCTCCTTCAGGACTGCCTGATTTATCCTGTACTTGCATTAATATCTGCTTAAACATCTATTTTGGAAGGCCTGAAAGCAGATACATTTATATCATAAATTTATGATGAAACCAATAGTAAGTCATAGAATAAACAGCTGGAGGAAAGTAAATTTAATAATATCGGATATGTATAAGGTCATGTATTCAAGATAACTCTGTGGTAGACAGGAGACAATGAGAAATAAGAGAGTTAAGATAATAGGGAATTATAGAGACGCACCAAGTTCTACCATCAATAACTAGAACTTCAAGGCCATAGAAAGAAGATACATAGAACAGAGAGAGGAGAGGAAGGAGCTCAGTCATAAAAATAGAAAAGAGTTATCAAGATAGGAGTGGCAAGGAGTGAGGACTGGAACTCTAGGCAGGGTAGGCTGTTGTGTGGCAGGAGGCAGAGTTAAGTAGCACTCACCCTGTGCTGGATATGGATTTAGATTTCTTCGCAAGGTATAAATGACTGCAATGATAAATCTGATAATGATTTCGAAATACATGTAAGTTGATGCTAAAACAGGAGACTCTAGGAACAGCTGGAAAAGCTAAAGTTAGTTGTTTTGTCTCATCTACCTCATGATTTATACACTTAAATAATTGAGAAAAAGGAGAAAAATTTCTCTCTCATGGGCTCAGTGGTCATGTCCAAAAATATTATTACTGTTGATAGGATACCTCGAATTTCTTTAGCCTCATATTCTGGGCTTTCCTTACATTTCTGTCCCACTATCATCTTGGGGTATTTTCCCATAAAGTAAGATTAATATTTTATTTTAAAATATTACTTTCAATATGAATAATTTTCATGATGTATCCAAACTAATTACTGAGTGTTACATATACAACTGTGTAGAGTACATGAATGTGGAATAAATGAGTGGTCTGATGAATTTTAATTGTCAGTGGTGGATGGAATATGGAAAGCAGGGTTTATATGTCACAATTAGATATACATATATATACATACATAGATACATACATATATGTATATATAATAGAAATAATATAAAGTCAGTCCTATTACCTGTTTATGTTCTCAGATTATGGAAGAGTATTAGTAAAAAGTTCACTTGTCTAGTTCATTTGTTTTCTTTGTAAATGATCAAATTTGGGGTGCTGGCCAGACCTTGTAGTCATTCAGACACAGAAGTTGACCTTGACCACAGGGCTCATGATTTATATCCCATTGTTTTCCTAGGCCTTACTAGCATCTTATTTCTGAACTTATATTGTTGAGTCATTGGATGAATGAATTATGAAAATCTTTCAAGGAAAGAAATATCTGCAACACTAGAAATCTACCAATTGCAGTTTAATATTCTTAACAGCCAGTACACTCTTTAGGGCCCTTATAAAGCCTCAGTAATAGTTTTAGCAATGGTTATCAATGTATTATAGATATAAAATTTAATGGAATAAAAGAAAAGTAAAATTAGCAGAGTGACATAAAACAGTGTCCCATTTCCACATCAATATAATTATCACAAAAAAGTCTCAAAGTCTCAGGATGCTGGGCAAAATACACTTATTAATATGGCAAGCCATCCACAGCTACTGGCTGATCACAAGCAATCACTTTGTGAGCAGGTGGATCGGCAAAGACAATTATCAAGTCAATGTGGCCCAGTTCTATTTTATGCCACTGACATCTCTAAACATTATTTGCATACAGGAAGCAAAATATTAATATTTTCTTATTATAGTAATAGCAATAATACTTTCATATTTGAGTTATTATCAATGATCTATATATAAACTGAAAGGCACCTAAAAGTGGGAGTGAAGTACATATTATATAATTAACTTTGTTCGGAATCTAAGCTATAAAAAACACCATTCATTGAGTACAGATTTCCTCTTGAACTGCCTCATGATAATCAAGAAGAATATTGTTGGGTCTACTTAAATTTCAAGTCAGGAACGATTTTTAGTGCTGAAGCATGCATTTCTATTTCAGAAATACTCCCTGGCCTTCAGATGGCTAGCTAAATATACTTAGCATTCGAGGATGTATGCATTTTTCAACAGTCATATTAGATGATGCTCACATGTGTTCATGTGAAAATGCAACTCTTAACAGTGTCATGAAACCTTTAAATAAGATGCTTCCTCTTTTAGGATTAAGGAAATTTATAAATGAGCTGGTTCTTTTCAAGCATATGTAGATGAATCAAGGAAAATGTAACTGTAGTTTCAAAAATTATCAAGGTTATGGTTCTTAATTTTATATGTTTACATAATTAACTTACACATTCAAAAGAATTACTTACTAATTATCTCACACATCATAATAAAACATGACCTGAAAATGAGGCATGCATTCTGCCCATTTTGAATATCAGAAATAACACATGAACTGGGCTGGAAATGGACCCATGAATAGGTACTTTTTTTCTGGGCAGATTCCAGTATAGGGTGTGACTAACTGATTAAGTATCTTCCATATAACAATGAGAAGTTTAATTTGGATTTTTAATAAAATCCATTCTTTCTCTTAGGTTACTATCTATAGCAAATCCAGGAAAGGGCACCAACTACAGCCTTGACCCACATAGGATTCATGACTGACCTAGAGCACGTGGGCAGCATCTTTCTCCTACTTTTATGTCTTATACAGAAGAGAGATGAGAAAATATAACAGGCTGCATAAGAGGCATATCACTAACATAAAGACTGGTATGGGAATATTCAAGCCATTAACTAAGAGGAGATTCTGTCATTGACCACTCATTCTCTATTTCACAGCTTGCTCAATGGCATGATAGCAGTGATCTGAAAGGATAACTAGGGATATTTATGTCCTTCTTCCTAAGTCCAAGATAGAATAGGCAACTTAATGTATCAGGATTACTAGCTTTGCTTTGTCTTTTATCATTTCAACTTTCTCTCTGTGTTGGAACAAATAGAGCAGAGCCTTAGACAGTTCTCCAGAGAAGGTCAGAGATGAAGAAAAAAAAATGAAGCTATTCTATGAACACAGGAACAAAGTAATAAGAGTAGAAATGATGAGATACTAATCAGGTTGATACTGAGACATATGAGGAATATGGTTACAATTTGTTTTAATTAGAAGTCAGCACTTTCTGAATACCCTTTCTTGAACACCGATTTAAATTTAATAGTGAATATTTGGAACAAGATGTAGAAAAACTAGAAGGAAATTCTTTTTCTAGCTTTTTTTAAAAAAATATTTAAACACTTAGTTATATTTGCTACACCATAAGAAACAGCTATAGGGAAACATTTTAGCATGTGTGCACATTAGATTTATGAAATGGATAGAAATGCGTAAAGTTATATTTAAAAAATAAACATCTAAAAACCAAATCAAAACTTACATAGGATGAGCTATGTAGGGTGTACTGAAATATTGCTATCATGAAAACTGGCTATCACAATGCATCAAAGAATATGGAGGCTAAGAGAGTGCATGCTGCATAATAAAAAAAAATCACACCACTAGCTCAGTGATCCCAGCTAGCTCTAGGTATTACAAAAACATGTTTTCCAATATTAGTTACTGGGCTGTCTTCAAATATATCATATAAAATCAACCCCACAAACATACAAAAATGATTTATCTGGTAAATCAAGATAGTCCTCAAAGTCACAATTAAATTATGGAGCAGACCTACCTTTTATAAAGAAGAATAGCAATCACAATACAGATGATAAAGACCACTGCAAGGACAGGACCTACGACCCATATCAAGCCTTCCTCTTCATCTGTGATTGGCTGTGGATCCAGATCCATTGACACAACAGGGTCAGAGTATGGGCTGGTTGCATACATCTTCTGAGGATAAGCAGAGTCCATTTTAGTTAGAAAATAATGTCTTTCTGAAGGGTATTTTTCACACTAAGATGAGAGAAAAGCCTATGATATCTTTTTAATGAGGCTGATGAAATCATATTAAGCAACTACTGGGGAAAAGATGGATGGGTTAAAAAAAGAAAGAAAAGGAAACAAAATAGAAATCAAGCATGAGAGGAAGAAGTATATTTTGCAATGTTGGAAATGAAAGAAATATAACAAAATAATTTTGAATGGTGTAAACAGGTACTTTCCCCATGGAATTTAGATATATAATTTCATGAAGTGTAAAATGCCAACAAACAAGTGGCAAACTTGGGTTGAGAATGTTCCTTTCAAGAGTAACTCTATCTAAGAAAAACCCTAACAACGGTTATCAGAAGCCCTCATTTTGATGTTGGTCAGGGCTATCCAAGTGATTCCCCAGACAGACTATTGGTGCTGCCCTTGGTTGCTTCACAGAGGTGGAGAGTAACTTCCTAATGCTAAAGACACCATGCACTTCCGTCACAGGACTCTGAGGACCTGAGGTAGATCTGACCGGAAAGCATCCTCCCTGAAAACTAGTATTCATGGTACTAGAAGCAGCCATGTAAGCTTCTAAAGGAGGGGAATAATCAAGTCCTACCTATTTGTGATGCCTATGAACCACAACAATCAACATGGCATGGTAACTTTAAGGGTACAATAGTACTACAGTTACTGTGGTGATAGCCAACAACACTCTAATTGAACTGGAGACTCATTCATCTAGAGGGAAACCACAGTTGGTACTGGAAACCTAGTCAACAACCTGCAGCTAGTGAATTCATAGATCTTGAAGGAGATTCTGTAACAGCCATTTTATGAAATCAGCATAATCCCTAACTACACCATGAATATTTAGACTAGTATCTGC
The DNA here is from genome assembly GCA_907164525.1 of Lophiomys imhausi. Lineage (NCBI taxonomy): Eukaryota > Metazoa > Chordata > Mammalia > Rodentia > Muridae > Lophiomys > Lophiomys imhausi. Next base: position 367,826 of record CAJQZJ010034102.1, on the reverse strand, counting down.
AGATAAAGGTAATTTTCACCCCTCATCAAGGAAACTTCTCTCTACAAGAGAGAGAACATTGCAGAAAACCACAAATGAGCAAAATACAGAATTGTGGAGCTCATTTTCAACTGATTGGTCTACAACACAGTTCCTACACCTAAATCTCAAGGATCACTGTTGGAGAAGGAGTAGAATGATTGTAAGAGCTGAGCTAGAGGAACAGGAAGTGTACTATGAGATTTCGTCCCCTAGAAATGTCAGAAAAACTACATTAATGAAATTCTACTAATATAGCTGCCTAATACAAGACCTGAATGGACAAAGATGATACCAATACACGCGTTAATGTAGAAAGTGATAATCTCATAATGCTTTTATTCTAAACAAAGAATTAACGGTAAGCAAGGAATGCTGAGAGCAGGAAAACGGTCATCCAATACCAAATGGTCATCTCTGACAACATATTCATTCAAGTAACATTGTAGTGACTGAGCAGGCTGTATTTATAAATTTAGGAAAACATACACACACACAAACACAAACAGGAATTAAAGAAATGAGGTAAGGAATTTGAGAGAAAGAAAGGGGAGTGCACGGAAGCTTAAAAGGAAGAGAGGAAAATACTATAATTATATTAATGCCAAAAATGATTTTTAAAAAAGTATTAAATAATATTCTATGAGCATTTATTTACATTGTAGTAATATATAAATAATATGTGAAAATAAAGATTCTAGAATTGAGTATTCCCAATCCAAAAACCGTGAGACGAAGTGCTATGAAATCCAAAAGGTTTTGATTGATTTCAAGCTATTTTATAGATTTTTGGTTTAGGACTTTTAAAATCTAAGCAAACATTCCAATGAGTAAGCAGCAACACTTTGAAATCAGAAACACTGTGTTCCAAGACTTTGCACATGACACAATCCATGTCATGAAGTTACAGAGATCAGCACTGGCAAACATTTCCATAAGAAAACAAAGCAGTATTTGATGCAATGGAAGAACACACCAGCACTTCTCAGCATTCTACATTTTCAGATCATTTAAGTCTTCAGTTACAAAAGAGAATGCCAATATTTAAATAAGAAAAAAAGATGTATGGAATTGATGGTACAGCTTTGTGAAACAGAATTATTAGAACTTATAGGGATTTAGTAGCTTCTATTTAAATTTATGACACCTACCAATTAGATATTCATTTTTTCTGAAGAGGAAATCTACCACATATCTTCAAAGCATAGATACTCAATAAAAAATAGCCTTTGTTTCTGTTTCTAACTCCATACTTCCAAGTTTTCTTTTTTTGACTCCTCTACTCCACAAGTCAACTGCAGGTGTCTCCTTCCATTTACTCAACTGTTTTTGTTTAACTGTGACCTTAGTACTATCATATAATTTACTAAACCTAATTGTCTTTCTTCAGTCCTTAGGTTTTAAGTATCTTTTCAGATTTGCCTCATTTGAGCAAGACTTAATAATTCCCTTCCTGACTTTCCTAATTTTGTATTTCACCAGCTCCTTCCTAATGTTTCAAATTGTATGAGCCCTGTGAACTCACTGTCTGATTTTCTGACCCAGCATTCTACAGTTCTGTTCTCTGCCTATCTTTTTGTTCTTTATAAGGCCAGGAGATAGCTGGTTTTAATTATTTGAACAACAGAGTCTTTCACTTTCAATTGCCTGGACATTGCAGTTCAGATGAAGAGCTTCTCACATATCCTAATTTTTAGTACAAGCTCAACAAACAAACAGAGCACACGCTCCACTGGATACTTGAATTCTATTATTGCTTTCTATTTTATTTACTTCCCAGGATAGAGGTTAAAAAGACTTTCATGATTTCTATGTATCAAACAGATGAAAATTCGTATATTTTTTGAACTGAGATGTAATTGAAAGCAAGAAAGAGAGGAAGGAGAAGGAAGTCTTGGAGCATATATATATATATAAATATATATGTATATTATTCACAAATATAACATATGCTATATAACAATTTACATAAAGAACTGGGCATAGAGTTTATATATCAAAGAAACATGATTCTTCATGTTTGTTTTGGAAGGATCCCTCCCATTTTGTTGGTTAATCTCAAATTGATAGAAGTGAGCAAAACCAGCTGATTTTAAATTCTTTACCAAATGGTTTTGAGATAATAATGAAAATTTTCAGCTAAAATGGAAATTTAAAGAAAGGGATTTCCAAAGCAAATGGATTTCTAACTTAAATCAAGAAAGAGATCTGTGTTAAAAAGAAAAGAATGCACGGACATATAATGAAGCTAGCCTCATGGAAAGTAGAATTTGCTGAGTGGGAAAAATAATAAAAGAGATTAAACATTATATCATTTAAAACCAGTTTCTGATATTCTTAATAGGAGGCAACAGATTAGCAAAAAACTATTTGGTGGGGGAGATAAAAGGGTAGAAAAGTGGTTTTTGTTTCTGCAGATTGCCAACCAACAATTGGAATGATTATAGCTATAATTACTAATCAGTCATAGAGATTTGGAGCTTCTGAAAGGACCACGTCACTCCAAACTGGATACATGTATTGGTTGTGACGTGAATGCAGGCCTAAGCACACATGACATCAGAAGAAAATATTGTTAATACAATGGGGACAAGTACTACGTATGTACATATGTATGTATGTATGTATGTATGTATGTATGTATGTATGTATTTTGGTACCAAGTGCTCACAGATAGAGAGGCCTTGGGCCCCTAGAGGAGACCCTGCTACTATTATTCTACTAAATGAACAAATTATTAAATTGACTCCTAATGACTCATTGTTTTATTCATATATTAGTGCATCTCAAACTTCATCAGAGAAACTTGTTTTTCTAGTAGGAGGTGATTAGTATAAAGACCTGTAACTGGTCAGCATGGGAAATACCGCAGAGTGGCAGTGATCAGCCCTAGATGGGATCTATATCGATTATATACCCTCTTTTCAAGGCTCAAAGATTTTCATGAAAGAGAGAGCATAAAGACCAATAGAGTCAGAGGCAGTGAGTGATGACAATAATGAGTATTTTCTAGACACATGAACTCATCAGTGGAAGACCTGTGCAATATCAAACCAGATAAACTCAGAGCCTGGTAGTATTGGGTGGGTAACAAATATTGGGTGGGTAACAAAGTTCCAACCTAGATGAGGAGTTATTGACAACTGATGTCTATTGGAGGCAGGATAATCAGTTTTCTTCAGAAAAGCAGAACAGGGGAGCTATCTATGCTCCAGGATAGCAATTGGAAATGATGAGATGACAAAAAAAGAAAAAAAGAAACAAATAGACTGGAATTTATTAGGAGACATCTAGACATGAGTGGGAATGCTTGGGAGAGTGTAGAATACATAGTCCTCAAGGGAGACACCATCAACATTCTGCAGGATTGGGTAAGATGGATTGGCTGAATTCTGTGATTTACCTAAGTGCTTTAAATATGTCTTCTGAAACATTCCTAGAAGTATATAAAGAAATTTCCTCTCAAGTATCTATTTTATTTTTAAAGAAAAAAATGATTTCTAGCATTCCATTCCCCTGAAAGTTTTTTTTTAATATTTATTTATTACATTAGGTTACATCTCCATTGCAGTGTCCTCTTTCCGCCCTTTCCAGTCCCGCACTCCCACCTTTTACTCCCATCCCTTCCATCACACTCCTCTGGAGTGGAGTGACCCTACATAACAGTCCCCCACCTCAGTTCAGCAGTCATATGAGGGCCAACAGCCTCCTCATATCCTGGGGGCCTACAAGGCAGCATCACTAGGGAAAAGTGTCTGATTGACAAGAAAAAACGTCTATGTTCATGTTTCCTTTGGTGCATTTGTTGTAGTATAGTTATCCTGTACTATATGGCTAAAATCCGATTATAAGTGAATAGATGCCATGTGCATCCTTCTGACCCTGGGTTAGCTCAATCAGGATGAGCTTCTCTAGTTCCATTCATTTGGCTACAAATTGCATGATTTCATTGTTTCTGATAGCTGAGTAGTATTCCATTGTGTAGATTGAAATGTCCCTCAACTGAAGAATGGAATAAAAACTGTGGTACATCCCCTGAAAGCTTTAAAGTAAAATATCAGGGGAATGGAATGTTAGAAATCAAGATAGCATCTTGCTGTATTGGAATTTCAAGAAGGCCATCAAATGACGTTTACATACACAGGTAAATGAGGCTGCTTTGTGATGTGACTATCCATAGGAATATTCCTCTAGTCATCTGAAGGGAGGCCCTGTCTTAAGAAGAGCACTTGATACAGAGACCTTTCATAAACTGTCGGCTTCTCACCTAAAGAGACCAGCTCAGCTCAGCTGCCAAATCTGTCATATTTAAGCCTTGATTAGGACACAGCTAGTAATATACCTATCAAATGTTAATGTGAACCGCCACTTTAAACATCTACCTTCCTTCCAGTCTACTGTTTCTCCCCCTTCTCTTCTATTTAAAGCATTCGAAGCAACTAAAGCACAAAATGACAGAGGAGCAAGATGAATTACATAAAACAAGACAACTCATTATTTAGAGTACCTTAGGTCTCCTCACTCTTATTGAATTATTCTATAACTTTCTTGGCGGCTTTTCACTGATAAAGTCACTCATACTTTTTGTATAATTGAAGAAGGTGGTTGTACTCACTTCTCCCTAGATTCATTGTCTGGTGAATCTGGATAGAAGCAGCGTGTGCTCACAGCTACAGGAGGATAAATTAAACAACCACCATAGTGTATGTGCCCAAACATCATATGTGAATGACAGAGCATTTTGTTTCCTACTAAACTACATGAGCTAATGTCTCCTGGATAATGTAACATGAAAACAGTATTTTTTAAAAAGCAAATAATTTTCAAGAAGAAAAAGAGAGCAATCTTATCGATTATGTAGGGAATGCTACACTGCATGTTACACAGAAAAGTCTGAAGACCTATGTTCTATCAATTTGTTACTTCACATGGGAAATCCCTGTCACTTGAGATACTATCTTGTTTGAAATGTAGTATCATGCAGAATGTTCAGTAATGCTGAAAAGACAGGCAGTTCAAAGTTATACTTCCATTAATGAAGTTTTCATTAAAGCTTGTGAGAAACACTTGAGGTACATGCAGACATCCCAAAATAAACATGCACAGAGGTGAAAATAGACAAGTTCAGGAAACAGAGACCATCATAACTAACTTACAGACTCTGCATGGTCCATCACTGCTAACACAAAGAAGACATATTCTTGCCCACTTTGGAGTTGCTTGTTTGTAAATCCACCATAATGTTTGTCATCCCCCAGGGTGAACTCAGTGGGAAGGACATCAAAGTGAGCAGCAATATATGGCTTTAATTCAACTTCTCTCCCATAACGGATGCTTCTGCGTTTCCTAGATATCTCCTTAAGCAGCTTAAAGGAAAAGTGATAAACAGAAAAGAAGAAACATAAACAACCAACTTACTGATGTCTTAGAGGAAAAAAAATCCAGGACTGGGAAGAACCTGATACAGATTGTTCACCTTTCCTGCAGCAGGTCAGCCCAACTGACTGAATCTCACTTTTGATTTTCAAACACTTGCGTCCTTTTAGGTAAGATGCCAAACTGATTTGCAAGGTCCATACTAGAAGCACAGGACATTAGACCTTCCCTGGAAGCCCACATAATTTCCTATACTAATAAAATTCTTTAAAAGGCCAATATGACATCATAACCTGTTTAAGGAAGAAGTACAACTTGGTGCACAAAAGACTGCTCTCATAGGAGATACATGAAAGAATTAATAACCAGTCAAAACCGTCTAAATGTTAAAATATGATATTTTCATAGAAGATATCACTGTTTTACTATGGGACCATTTATATCATGAAAACCCTATAAAGTCTGCAGACTTGAAATGTAATGAATAACTTTGATTTACCTATTCTAAAAAGTAATTGTCATTCATTTCCAGTTCTGGATCACTTTACCTCTTTTATTAACCAGTTTTGAAGAGACTCTTGACTTTTTACTACTAAGTCAACTTTTCCTACAAACAAGCTCTTGTGAAGTAAGAATTTAGACAGGTGATATACTCAGGAATGGGTAAGAATAAATTTCAATATTGTGAATGAAAGAAAATACACACACACTTGTATTTTTAAGGGAAATAATATGTAAAATTGGTGTTTAAATAATTTATTGCCTCTCATTGTCTTTTCTTGGGAGAAAATTTTATTAATGATATGAGAACTGATTTCAAAATAATGTAAAGTTATTTTTGTATTCTATTACACATTATTTTAGAGACTCTAACATGGAAGGAGCCTCTATTAGTCTTGGATGCCTTTCGAGGTAAGTGACCAATTTTCTGTGGCTTTTGAAAAGTGTTTTTAGTTTGTTTTAATGTCTGTGGAGAAGGGGGGATGTGTCTGAGAACAAGCTTGACAAGTCCTATGTATCTCAGAGCAAACCCAACCTTTGTCCTGGTAAACAAAGTTAAAGGACTTAGCCAGATTGGGGAGCAAAATTATTGTGCTTGTTTTTGTGCTGGAAAGGGACATGCAAAACCAAATTGCTGAGATATAGTTTATACAAAGAAATGCTGGAGATGGAAAAATAGATGGTTCAGCAGTTCAGCACCCTAGCTGCTCTTTCAGTTGACTTAGGTTTGATTACCAGGACCTATATAGTGACTTACAACCATTTATAACTCCAGTTCCACAGTGTATGACACCACCTTCTGGCCTCATGTGGATACCATAATGTATATGCTGAATACTTATACATGCAAGCAAGATACTCATACACATAAATTAAAAAAATTTTAATTTAAAAGAAAAAATTCTGGCATAATCAGGACAAAATTCATGAGGAAATGGTTATTGATCTTCTCTGAATTCATATGCTTCTGTTAGCAATCACAGGCAATACAGTCTCTTTTGCACTGAAATCCACAAATGTACACAGCTGATTCAAAACCTAATAATGTGGAAGACAGCCCTGTGGCTATATAATAATTTATTCCTATGACATATATCAATAATATTTAATTTATCATGCTCTAGAAATGTCTGTGAAATTTGAGCTTATTGCTACAACTAAAAATTATATGAGACATAGACATTTATAGAAGCTCAGGGGATTAGACATGCTCTGTTTGGCAAATCTGGATCTAAATTATACATGTTTATATATATATATATATATATATATATACATATATATATATATATATATATGTATGCATACATCCTGGTGAGCCACTCAATTATGCTCCAAGTTCAAGGATGAAAGAAAAGAAATTTTCCTTACAATTTTGTTGTCAGACATAGGTTTACATGTAATGATGATGATGGTCACTCCTTAAGTAAACACTCTTCCAGGAAGCCTACATTAACATTAGCTCATTAGCTCCTTATAGTAACCATGCAAAATAAATCACAATTAATCCCAATTCTAAGTGAGCAAACTGGGGCATGATAGGAAGGTTCAGTGTATGAACAGACAGATGGGTGACAAAAAACTAAACTAGGAGAGACACATTCAAGAGATTTTCCACCTAACTTTTACACAATGTAATTTTTACACAAAATCAAGAAACCAAATGCAACATTTAAACATTGATCATCTGAGTCACTTTTCCTCAGTTAGCATGTAGGTAATTTTTGTGTATCTGCTTTCATTAACATAGTTGAATATCATCTTTTCTTTACCTGGATTTTCTTAGCATGCAAATGATAAAATTCTGATACCAAATACTTAATGTGACATTATACCTGAAAGTTAACTACAAAGGTTATTGTCAATGTTCAGTAAATGATAGTCTATATAATGCTAGGGGGAAATACACAGCAGATGCTCTGAATGGTTTTTTGAAGTTGGTCAATCAAAAACATTTACCATCAATTGTCTATGTGACTGTTTCCTGCTTCTACTTCACTGGTCAAACTCTACCTCAGTTCTATTCACATTTCAGATACAGGCAGCTGTCATTATTCATAAATACTACCCCCATGATTACTGTTTGCTAGGTTTTATTTAGAAAACATAAAGCAAGTGCCTTGGGATTGAATATTAGAACATTTTGGTATACTTTAGGTCCAATGCAATCACTCACTGAAGTTAAATCTGGAATATGACCCACCCTCCAAAGACTACTCTTTAGGATGCTTCCAGTGTTATACTTTAATGGCTCAAGTAAGTTTAAATGATACCAAAGTTAGCTAAGATCCAGAAGTTATAACCACAAATGACCTCATTACTTGATGACAAGGCTTTGAAGTACAGTGCAATGAAAAGCTTTGGCAGATTACATCACTTGCCCTGAAATAAATACAACTAACATTTGGGAGTCATTCTGCCCAAAATTCATTGCCACTATCAATGCCTGTTCTGCTCAGTTTGACCTTGAGAAAAGGAGTTCTAGTCTATAAATTTATCATTCATAATAACCAGAACCAAAAAAAACTAAGCTCAAATATAATTTTGAGATTAATTCACTTAAAAAGCCTTTTTAAATCTTGCATGGGCCTAGATGCGAGGCATACATGTGGAATTCCCTGTAGACCATTGTTCTATTTGATGTATTTCCAACAATGTGTGTTATAGGCCTTACTGAAAAAGTACTTCATCAAATACATTTAAGAGAAGAACATTGCTTTGTCAAATCTAGAAGTACCATGTTCATAATAAAATTACTAGACTTATTTTTGTGATACATACAAGGTGAAAAACATGTCCTGTCTGCAGGAGTCAGAAACAGGATGAGTAAGCAGAAAGTGAGGCCATTGCCTACTTTCATTTGTTCCCCTCCACAACAGTTACAAAATATATTGGACATAATTCCAGAAGTTATATCAAGTGCTTTAGTTCTTTATCAGAAATAATTTTCATTTTCCAGTCAATGCGTATCTTATTTCTTCCACCATTAATTCTGCAATGTGGTCTCAATTATATCAGTAAGAAAAGTGGGAAACAACCCATCCTGACCCAAAAGTTTTGAATTAATAAAATGTTCTTTATCAAGCTATTATACAGATTAATGCACCACAACTCAAAGGATGATTAAAATGACCCTTTGTTATGGGAATCAGTAGCACAGACCTGTGGAGTTTAATTTTCAAGAAAGTTCAATGTCACACAACCCTATATTTTAATGCATTAGCATTACTGTGTATTCTAGAGGTTAAAACCTGGCTGTAAAGGAGAATCACTTCCTATTCCTTCCTATCAAATGGCTTCACTTCTAAGAACAGCTTATTATCAAAAGCATTTGATGTCCCTTTTGCCTTGGATCTCCGTGCTTTGAAATTTCATTTTTAATAGGTAGAAATATTTATAGATTGTACAATTTACCTTTGCATTTAAAAACCCAATTTCAACAAAAATATGAAAATGACAATTCTATAATTCATCTGAGAACATAGACTGACACAAGATTAACTGCTTAGAGAAAGGGTCCTCTTTCTCTCTCATCATAACTGACAGAAACTAAACCGACAACGAAGTTATGTGGCCACTGTACTGAAATGTGTCATTTTGTGCTGCAGCCACATCATCTAATCACTAGACAGTAACATAAGCAGAGACCTGACCTTGACCTCATCTAGCCTTCTGAACCTGAACAAATTTAACTCATAAAATAAGTAGGTGGTGATGAGTCACATTTGCCCAAGGATGTGTGCTCAACCCCAAACTCCCCTTTCTTTTTGTAAGATCACAGTGACCTTTGTGCAGACACATTTCAAAACATCAACAATTCCTTGTAGCATAGTTAGGGAATTTGCCATTGTCCTTTCTCCATTTGTACTAATATGAGGCAGAAAGAATATTTAGAAATAACAGGACTATTATGAGATATGTCCTATGTTGTAAATGAACCACATAAAATAAAACTTCATAGTCTTGATGAAGGGAGGGACATATAAACTAACAACATTTTGTTAAAAAAAAGTCTGTAGTATTTTAACTGTGACTGACTCTTAGCCTCTGTGATTGGCTATGGTCATGTCTGAGATCTTGGTAAACATTCTGGATCAGTTTTTTCACTACACAGAAGTATGCGATAATTACTTTTAAAAAGTACTAATGAGACTGGAGAGATAGTTCAGAGGTTAAGAACATTTGTTGTTTTTACAGTGGACCAAGGCTTCATTCCTAGCATCACATGGGAGCTCACAACCATCTGTTAGCCCAGTTTCAGGGGACCTCACACCCTCTTCTGATCTCGACAGGCACACACACACACATACACAGTGCACAAACAACACTCAGGAATAACACCCATACACATAAAACCAAATCATTTTTAAAAGTGTCTATATTTCAGGAAGTAGCATTAAAATCATGTAGTTATACAATATTAGAAGGTGATAGTAAACTCTTTAGTGTTTGCTCTCTTTTGTACGACATTCACTACTTTGCTTAGAAATTTGCATTTTTGTGGGGTTTTTTTTTCACTGAAATGCATTTTTGTTTTTGTTCTGAAAACCTATAGAGCAGAGAATAAAGCAAATAAATGTTTAGAAATCAGGAGAACTCTATGAAATATGCTGAAGACATTATAGCAGCTTAAATGTAATGTGCTATACAGTGCCTCTATAATTTTATTAAGACTAATGATATCACTTTCCCTACTTCTGCATCATGGTTACAATGGGTAGGCAGCAAAAGAATAAGGGCAAGGACAACACAGATAAAATAGACTGTAATCTTTTAATTAAAGCAAAAGAATCTGTGTTAGCATTCCTAGAGTACAGCAAGCCCACTTCACTGATTCACTCACTTTGCCAGATGGCCCATAGCGGAGCCTCAACCAAATGCTGAGAGGCCTCCATAGAAGAACTAAGGAAGGACACAGACAACAAAGACAAAATTACCTCATCTAACTCCATTTCATCAGGGCTCTCCCATGGCTTGATGAACTTCCCACGAGACTTCTTCAAAGGCACAATTATAATATAGTAACCCCTGTTCAAGATTGAGGAGACAATATGGTTAGTTCGGAGAAGAGAGAAAAGGGTTATGACCTTAAATCTTCTGAAGACCAAAGATTAAGACCGAAGAAAAATTATAAATGTGGGGTGACTCATCTTTTTTTTAATAGTAAGAAAAAAATAACAACTTATTTGTTTTAATTTAAAAAACGTGGTAGAACTCAACGTGCGACGTTGATGACCTCATATGGTAATTTTATGTGGTTGGCTGCTTGTTATTAAACATCTCCAATGTAGCAGACATATGTGTTAGGCTCCTGCAGCTGGACACACCCAAGTTCTATTCACATCCCCATTTCTGGCCAAAGCACCAAATACTTTCAATACTAACTGATAAAAATGTTTTTAAAATGAAGGCATATAATAAAAGTGGCTATTGTCTGTTATAAGCATCTATTATTTTGCACATATATGAAATTATGTTTATTGTGCTTAAATAAAAAATAAAAGTGTTTTAAAGTCACTCATAATCTTATAATTATATAAAGACAAAATGACGATTAAGAAACTATTAAATTGTAAGGCTAAGTAGTACAGGAATTTGGGGACTATTTCTATCTAAAATCCTTCAAAATAGGATTCAGTGTAATAATATCTAGAAAAAAAAGTGCAAATGTTCCATACACTGAGAATGGTCAACTAATACATAAGTGCTACATATTCAAGAGAAGATATACATTATTAATGAAGGTGCTTTGTAGCTTTAGTATAGTACACATCCTTCTATTGCTTCAGTATGAAGACATTGCAGATAATAACTAATAATATAGCAATTACACTAAAATTTTAGGCATTGTATTAAATTCATAATCTAGTTTTGCCCACTTATAGCACAACCCATTAAAAGTTGGTAGATAAAAGACTGGTCACAGATAAAAGAAATAAAAAGAATTAAATAACCATCCAATTTAAAACAGACAGTGAGGGAACTCATTCAAATCCTCATCATGGCCTCTTTTTTTTTAATTATTCTATGCATCGCAAAATATTCTTGGGAATCTCATAAATTTGGTGGAGAGTCATAGGAAAATTGGAAACACATATACATGTATGCAGGAATGAATTCATACAAATTTAAAAGAGACAGCTATCACATGGGACAAAGAAAAGTATGGAGGGAAGAGATTCCAGCCATGATTCACATGCTATTTTAGAGACAAAGGGCACATCGGAAACCCCTTTTAGCAATCCCTCTGCTGCAGCAAGGTTGTTTTCCATATATATGTTCTAGAGCTGAGCTGTCCAGAATGGTAGTTCTGGGAACTCTGTGGCCATCAAACATTGAAATGTGGTTGGTGAGAACTGAGAAATGCTGTTATGTGTAAAAGACAGTATAAATTTACAACATAAATTATCTCAGTGATAATTATTTGTGATGACATACTGAAAAATGGCAATAATATGGATATGTTGGGTTAAATTGAATGCTGCTGAAATTAATCTGTCACGTTGCCTTTAAAAACACATCAGTACTAGAAAAATCAAACATTTTATTCTTGCTCTGAATTAGCTGGGAAGTGATTTCCACAAGTATTCTGATGACGAATTTGTCAACTGGCCTAGAGTTCAGGCTCTGCTACTAATATGCTCAGAGTTCTATAACTGCTCATTTAACACCCTTGAGTTGCAGTTGTATATTCTGAAAAAAGAAAAAAAAAGACTATGATCTTGTTCTCTGGAGAAAAAGTGCCCTAAATGAGCTTGGTAGCATCATGCAGATACAGTGGGGGAGAGGCCAGCGGAGTCTGGCAAGGTTGCTTCCTTCTTCACTAGGATGCTAGAGATTCTCCACCATACAAGTAAAGGGACTTGTTAAGCCCTTCCCCTAATCAAGAATTCATGTCAAACCAGAATCCTTTTTCCATGATGTTCTGAGCAGCTAATCAACAGATAGATGCACAGTTTCCAGCACTCCCAGCCATTCATTTTCTTTACTACAAAGAAGCATGATCAAGGAGGGTGAGAAGAAATCAGAGTTGGAGTGTGTGAAAGAGGCCAGTATTTTTTGTTTTATGATCCAGACTAAACTTCCTCCTCTTCACATCCTCCTACCACCTGAAGGATTTGCCAAACAAGTCCATCATGTTAAATGAGCATGGAGAGAAATGACAGAGCTGCAACTGAGCATTCAAAATAACACTGCAGATGCACTTGATAAACACACTTGTCAAGGAGCCTCTTGATTTTCATACCCACTCCGTACACAGGAGAGCTCCTTTTCCTACAGCAATGACACTGGGAGTTAGCAGAGAGTGCCCATTGTTCCCCTGCAGGTTGTGATAGATCAGAGTCAATCTGATGAATGCTATTAATTTTTCTTCCCCTTCCACACTGAGTTGCCATTCTTATACATGAAAAAAAAAATCAAATTTTCACTTTGGCACTTTCTGGCCAGATAAAAATGGTAGAACTCACCATACAGTAATTAATTACCAGGGTGGTCAGATATCCATCACCTTCTCTTTCTACTGATCTAAGCTCTCATCTAGGGCAGGCAAGGTAGGACTGCCTTCAGAACAGCCTTGCACATTTCCTGATAGTCTGCAATCTGGAATTCCAATTATTGAAAGCATTTTTGTTGTAGCAGAGGCTTTTTAATATGTCCTAGCATCACCAGAAACCTACCAACTTATCCAGTTTCTTATTTTTCTTCTGGAAGCTGTGAGTGTGAGTGTTTCAGTATGAGTATGTGAGTGTGTGTATATGTCTGCCTGTCTGTGTGTAAGCGTCAGAGTGTTACTGGGCTCAGGACTCTGCTAATGATCTTGATACTTTCCTTTCTGTCTTTACAGAGATGTCTACACAACAACCAAGGCTTTCTTTGCATTTAACTGTCATCTTTTCCCCAAAGCTTTAGTTGAAATCCATACTACCTTTTGTCCCTAAGTTCAGGAGGCTAAATAAAGCATGAAAAATAATGTAACAGTGTAGATCATACCATAAATTTGTGACCCTCAGATACAAACAGGGTTCCAGGTCTCCACAAAGCTTGTCTCTTGAGCTATTATTACCATTTCCACAACATCATTTCCTCATGCAGACTCAGTGTGAACATTCACATTTTCTTAGGAAAAGGCACCCATATCACTTACTGATAGAGAAATACAATCTGACAAAGTTCTCCTCATCTTTCAGCAAACTACAAGCTTACCTGTCCATGCATTCAAACCATAATCTTTCCTTTTGGTATAGAAGATATCTGGGACTGTACTTATGATAACATTGGTTCATGAACTGGTTTTCATTCCCTTCCTCTCAATTTCTAAAGACATGTACTAAACACTATCCTGTTGCTGTCAGTACTTCTGCCTCAATTTTGTTCTTCCCATTGGAACCTACAAATTGCCTTTCAACCATAGATGAGTCCACTATTGTAAAAACAAAACAAACAGAAGTCCTTGCCAAAGAACCTACTAGATAGAAAACAGGGGGGAAAAAAGCCTCATTTTATAACCAACTGTCCCATCTGTCATGGTTTGAATGGGAAGGTCCCCCTTAGGTGCAGTTATTTAAATACTTGATCCTTAATTCATGAGGATGTCGAACGAGGCTCAGGTGTGGTTTTGCTGGAAGAAGTGTGTCCATGGAAGTTTATATTGTGTATGGAAGTTTATAGCTTACCACCATTTCTGGTGTGCTTTCTCTCTCTTTCCTCTTTATGATTCAAGATGAGAGCTCTCAGATAACATGCTAGCTGCTATGCCTTTACTCTATCAACATGGATAGCTCAGAAACTGTCTCTGAAACTGTTAAGCCCAAATAAATCCTTTCTTTTACACGTTAAAAATAGACAAATAAACAAAAACAGAAACCCAAAAATCAAACCAAACCAAAAAAACAAAACAAAACAAAAAACCTCCATGAAAACTGCAGTCCAGTCACAATAGTTTCTCCCTTCTCTTGCTGCCCACATTTTCTAGGAAGATTTGCACTTTTTCTTCTCTGTCTCCTGGCCTTGCTAGAACTCCTGCCTCAGCACTGCACTGCACCAGCACTGCACCACCTCAGCACCACACCGTCTCAGCACTGCACTGCATTAGTACTGCGCTGAACCAGCACTGCACTGCACCAGCACTGCACCACCTCAGCACCACACCGTCTCAGCACTGCACTGCATTAGTACTGCGCTGAACCAGCACTGCACTGCACCAGCACTGCACCACCTCAGTACTTTACTGCACCAGCACTGCACTGCATCAGCACTGGGGATTTTAGTCACCACAAGCCTAAATGTTGGTACATTGAAAGAATAATTTTTTTTTAATCTTTTCAAAACTTCTCTTGGCATGTAGGTAAGACCTTCAATGAAGAATTCTATGCCTGTTTTGGTAACTAGAAAATTTGTGAGTTTCCTACTTTATGACTTCCTGTATAAACTTTTCATCATAGTAGAATTTATTATTGATGCATAACTTTCAAATTATAGACTTTTAACAAACTTTGTCCCAGGATTTCTCTTCATGTTCTTTTTTAGCCACAGAGATTCCATTCTCACTCAAGGCTTAGAATATTAGCTTTGGGTAAATAATGTATAGATAATTATCTTCACCCCAAACTCTCTTCAAAGATTCATCAAGCTTCAACTCTATATGTCCAAGTATTTAGCAATCCTGTGAATACAATGAAATAAATACCAAGTCTTTCCATTCTCAGGCTGCACCATAGCCATTGTAGCCTCAGCATGGGATCTGGCCATTATACTGGCAGTTCATTTTCACTTTCTTCCTCCCTGTTTCCCAGTTTATCTCCAAGTGCTATTGACTTCTAAATTCTATCTCCAGAGGATTCACTTCTCTGTCACTCTACTGTCACCCACCTGGCCTCATTCCATTTTTTAAAAATGCCTAGACAATAGTCGCATAACTTTCCCTCTCCACCAACAATCTTTCTAGTCTAGTCTCTGAAATTTTCATTTCACAATACAAAATTGATTGCACCATTTTAACCCTTGATGATATTTCAGTGAGGCCCTATTTCTCTTATGATAAAGATCGAAGATATTACAAGGCCTGCCAGAATCTTGCTTGAATACCTCTTCCTACACTGAGCTATACTTTGTTTTTTGCTGTTTTGAATTGATATTAGTGCATTTGGTCAACACATGCTTGATCATTTCCAACTGTTTAGTAGCTCATCAAGTTAATTCTCTTTCCTTAAATATTAATTCACTTATTACCTCCCAAGGGAATAATTTTCTGACTTCTGGTAGGACTGTTACATAGACTAAACTGACCATTTTGAGTATATAACTTTCTTATATCCTTACAGTATGTTTCAATATTTTAACGAATATTATTAAAGTGGATGTACATGTAATCTACTCAAAATTCATTCTACATTCCCACTTTATAATTGAATCACTTTTCTTCTGAAAAGTGGAAGTGGTTAGGATAGGCGGCTCTCGGGGATTTATGTCTCTTCTAAATTAAGTAGTCAAAAATGTTGGGTGTTGCCTATGAGAGTTTACAATTTCCATTCACATCAAGCTCTTCCTTCTTCCACTAGAAAAGCAATGACACAATCATATAGAGTTTATATAGGAGACATAATTCTTAATGTGAGTATTTTTCTTCAGCTTACCAGTGACCCTTGTTCTGATCTCACATGACTATGAAATATGAGATGACTCAGATAGGGGCAGGGGGCAAATGAGGAGCTGATATGCTCTATACATTTATATTGAAAGAATCATGGCAACTGAGTATATCTATTTGAAATGGAAAATATTTTTGATAAAACTAAGATCTATATTCTACTTTGCTTGCTTGTCTGAAGCCTGGCTTCAGTCTCAAAACACCTTATCAACAGACTTCAACTACTGTGCTAATAGAATAGTTTTAAAAAAATCTTCTTAATTAATGCATCTAGAAAGCCTATGACTACTTACACATTATGATATGCTTTTTCAGTATATAAGATTTAAATAGTAAGTTAAATCCAACCTTCAGAATTTAAATTACATTAAGTAAAGTTTTAGTAATTTCATTTACTAAACTATCATCAAGGGACCAAGCTCCATATAATTATGTGAGAAAGCAAGTTCTTTTCTTTGTTACATAGTCCTACTTCAAATGCAGCTAGTCTCTTAGCATTAATAATCTGTCTTGGCATTTTGAAACTTGTTATTTAACTGGAGGTCAAAATCTCTTTCAAAGTTCAAGAATGAATGTCAACCCTCACATAATTTTTTCCTGTTATGTTGTGTGTGTATTGCTTAAATCAAATTACGTTATCATAGAAAACCGACAGTAGGTTGAATGATTTTTCCAATTTCTATCTTCAAATTAAGATGTTGAATCTTTTCAGCTGTATGTAGTAAGGGAGTTATTTATCCTTAGTTTCACTCCCTTCATTGATAAAGCAGTGAGGTGACAATAGGAAAGCTTTCCTTATCTCTCGTGTAACTCTGGCAACCTACACAATGTAGTGATTACGGCATCCCCATCATGTAAGCCCTGGGGCCACGTATAAGTGCTGGAGCTCTCTTGGTTCTAATATTTGTCTAAGGAGCATTGTTTACTTCATATTTCTTAACTTATTTGTCTTATTTCATGTATATGAGTGTTTTGCCTGTATGTATGTGAACCAAATGTCTTCTGTGCCCATATACAATACACTTTTTTTTGTTTGTTTCCATTTTTGTTCTGAAATTAAGCCATTAGACATCATGAACTAATTTATATCTGGTACCTGGCTGGTTCATCTCTAAGCACAATCAATGGTGTGCTTTCAGTTTAATCAATTGGTCATAAAAACCACAGGAATGTCCTAGGGTATTCTAGCTCTAGGGTAGCCTACATCTTCTGGCTTATGCAGGCACAAAATGTCCTGTCCATATGCACATAGACAAATTAAATGGATTTTTTAAGTGAATAAGAAGCCATTTAATTAGCACAATGTAAAGGGTGACAGGCTAGGAGTTAAGACCTCACAGTTAACCTAGATGGAACGGAGAAAAGCATGATTTCTATAAGTTTCTGTAGCCTTCCATCATTCAACTGTTTTGGTAGACAACAGACAAGGACTTTGAGCACTGTTCCAGATAGCTTATAGTTAAGAAGTTAGCATCGACAGGTCAGATATGAGTTCTAATTCCATTCTGCATGTCTTTCACAGAATACTGGACAAAGCACCACAGTGTTTTCAATTTCAAAACTTGTCAACTATTGTAAGTGGCACAGGATGATATGGGGCCTTATGAAAATGACTGTTCATGCCATGTACAGAAATAGAGATGACAGACACAATAGACATATTTCAACTATTACTCCTTTAAGGAGCCCTAATTTATTAATATAAACATATTAATATAAATCCATTATAAAATTTCAATGACAGATCTGCTTTTCATTATGTATGGATCTGATGTTCTTCCTACTTAATCATTTTCATAGTTTAGTTTTTGTTTTTTTTGTTTTGTTTTGTTTTGTTTTTCCAGAAGGAAGAAATGCATTTCTGAGAATCTTTATTTCATTTCTAGAAAATATTTTTTTTCCACGACAGTTTGTTTCTTTCTCTACCTCACTAGTGGTGTCTCTTCTTTGTCACCAATGTTTTATCACTTTTTCCTGACTCTAAGGTCAAGTAGGTGTAACCCAAGAATACACATAAAAAGTAAGCTTGAACAAGCTGAAAAGCAAATAAAACCTGAAAACCCCTAAAACACAGAAAACATTCCAGACCCTATGAACTCATTCAGAAGTTGAAACATGAAATTGAAATTTGACAGCAATGAATAAAAGCTCCAGTTTTCACTAAGGGCTACCACGCTTCACCCTGAAACCAGTTCATTTTCTACATCAGCTAAGTAAAGCCATGAAACAAAGTCAGCCATGATGTCACTGACTATGCTTTGCTAAGTCATCTTTCCAGTACTTGGTTCAAGGAAAGACATGAGTTTTGTTTAATGGGTTGAATTTATCATCCACATTTTCTGCTGGTTTGAATCGTTTAAAACTCTTAAGGTTTCTCAAATCTTTCTCAACTTTCAAAATTCACACTGAGTATTAACTAGTACCTTCAGCATGCTTTCCTAGATGTCTGTATTGAGCTGACAGTATTTCTGTTTTCACGGTCCCCTGTTTCTTTGGATCCATCTCAACTGTTTTCTGTACCTTATGATAAGATAGGACATCAGACACAGTACTAAACATACACTATGTACACAATACGCATTTGGGAGATTCTAACTGAAAAGGCTAAGCAGACTGTTAGGATGTGGTGTAAGAGAACATGTACCAGCTTTTCCCTGGTTTCTATTGCGAGCACTTTGTTCCCCCAACCAGACAGCACCCTGAATTTGTTTGTGTGTTTGTTTTTTGTTTTACTGAGACACAGTTTCTTTGTGTAGTCCTGGCTGTCCTAGAACATAGCTCTGTAGCCCAGGCTGGACTTGAACTCAGAGATCTGCCTGACTCTGCCTTCTCATTTCTGGGATCAAAGGTATGTGCCACTACCACCCAGTAAAATTCTTTATTCTTAAAGCCTAAAGACAGATATCACCTTTTCCAGGTTGCTTCTCTAAGTTACTAAACCTGGGTTACAAACACAGCCTCTCACAGTACATTTTGACAGATATCACTATTTTAGTCTCCCAAGTAACTATGTTGCTTAAAATTAATAATACATTTCACACCTTTTCACTGAATCTCTGCCACATTGCCTGGCAAATCACAGTTGTTCAAAATATATATGGTAGGTCTAAGGGCTCAGTAACTTAATGGATAATAATTATGATAAATACTGATCAAACTCTATATGTTAAATATGCTCTATATTTTTCTTTTGGTTTTTGTGAGACAGGATCTTACCATATAGTCCTGGTTGGCTTACAACTCACTGTGTAGAATAGATTGGCCTCAAACTCACAGAGATCACTCTGCCTCTGCCTGCCAAGTGCTGAGACTAAAGCTAGACGCCACATCTAGCTTCTACCACTTTGTATATATTTCAACTTTATTTAATAAAGTGGTTTCAAAAACCTGTTTATCTGTTAACAGGAATAAAACTCAGAATGAATTAAAAAGTCAACATATAATCTTATATTAAATTTTGCTGTGATAAAGAGTATGCTGGCATTGTATTTTCCCTTTTAATTTTCAGAAACTGAAGAAGAAGATTAGACAAAATGAAGACCTTATCTCAGTGCATTTTGGAAATTCTATTACTTGGGCTGAAACCTGCCATCCTTCTTATCAAATAAACGTGAAGTGAAGGTCTGTGCAGGGAAGATTGATTTGGCAGAGTGTAACGTGGGTCAAGTTACTACTTAATCCTGACTGAATTTCACAAATTATCCTTCACTTAAATTTTTTCTTCCATTATTTTATTTTTTAGTAGTTTTTTATCATTATTTTCTTTCAGTTTTCCAGTGTTGGGGGTTCTTTTGTTGTTTTGTGTCATCGAGACGGGGACTTGCTATTAACCCAGGATGCCTGCAAATCCCCAATCTTCCACCCTCAACCTTCTCAGTGCTAGGATTACAGGTGTGTCACCATAACTGACTGCAGCCTGAGAGTTCCTCACTTACTGTTTGAATGACTCATCCTATATACCACCTTGGCTGTTATGTTCTTACTCAGGTGCCCTCTAAACATGAAACCATTTTTTCTTCTGTGGTCTCTCTTCTTATTTCAACCTTTGTGTTTTATCTTTTGTTTCACATTTTCATCTCATTTCCTCAATGGTCTGTTATTCCCTATGAAACCACTGCTGCTCTGTCACTCCCAGATCTGTGCCTTTAGTCCTAGTCAACTTTTCTGAACCCACATTTCTAACTGGATAGTTCATACAAAGATTTCATTTAAAACACATATAACCTGCTAAGTTAAACAAGTGATTTCCTTTTGATATTTTACACCTTGGTAAAGAGTAATCTTGTCCATTTTCATCCTTTTTCCTCTTGACATCTCACCACTTCTATGAATAGTAACACTGTCCGTTTTGTTATCTAAGCTCACACCTCTGAGCCATGTATGCTGCTGTTTCTTCCTCTGACCTCTTCAAAGCAGGTGCTGACCCCTGCTGCCTGTGTGCTCTAGCACTCAGCCTCCTTCTGGTCTACTGTTTTTCCTGCTTTGTAGCTGTGTAAATTGTCCGAATGCCTAATGACTTTGTAATGACTTCTCAACAATTCTCTCTACCACATTAGGGAGCTCTGATCATCACAACAGTGCATGATCTATGTGCACATGCCTTTCTGTACAATCTCAAACATTTCCCAGTGATTTCATCTTAACTTTATCATCTTATACAGTGAAAATGAAAATGTATTTTTCATTCCAAACAGGTAATAGTTCTATCTACTATGTCACAAGATATTCAGTAAATAGCTCCTCAAATGAAAGACACAAGGAGCCATCACATAACTGGCATCACACTGGTTATTGCATCCAGAGCTTTAGTGGGTTTTTCCTGTCTATAGAGTACAGTTCCGCCTGCTGAGCATAACATGACCCTTGTCTACCTTTCCAACCATCCCCACCCTCACCCCTGTCCAATTTTACCCAAATGCTCTGGGTCCACCCTCACAGCACCACTTGCTGCCCTAACTAAAGTATGTACTACCCCTTGACATGTCACTTTCTGGCTCTTACATTTTGTAAGCTTCCTATTTGGCCTTCAAAGTTACGTTCAGACATGTAGCAGACTCATCTCATCCTAGCATGGCCAGTCTTGAGGATAACTGTAACATTAGTGTCTATTTTTTCATATCTACTCCATTCCAGGCTCACTGAAGACAGGGGCCACATTCCTCTCATTGCCAAGGTCTACTATACCACTTGTACATCACATACTTCAATGATGCAGTCTTTTTATCTATTAGTTATGAAACCAGCTGGGAGAATATCTTTGGACAAACTTCTCAATTGACTGGACTTACTTTCGTACTTCTGATCTACTGGCTTTTACACTATGTTCTATGTTGCATTTTCTAATTTTTTTTCTTCAATGTAACTTTGTACTTGAATTTGAACTCTTCCTATAGTTTAGCATAAAAACAAAATCACAGTATCATATATTATTTTTAATTGTTTAAATTTTTGAAGTTTCTTTCAGCCTTTTTGCATATTTTAATAGTTTAATAATTTCTTCAGTTATAAGTATGATTATTCTTCCAGCTGTCAGTCAATTATCAACTGTATTCCATACACTACAATAAATTACATTTTAGTAACTTGTCATCTCCCTTTCAAAATAATATGGCTAGAACAGAGAAGATGCAATGTTACATTGATTAGCCTGTGTTACCATGAATAAACGAGAGTTTGATGGAACCTGGATAATAAAACTATAGGCCTACACAGAAGAATTTGCCAAGATATAGTCAGCAATCCATTATTTTATAAGCACAATAACAATAACACTGAAATACAGGCTTTTTATTTCCTTTCCTTCCTTTCCTTAAATTAACTTACTTTATGTTTTCATTTGCAGGAACATCAGGCAGTTGCACAGTAATCATGCCATCTAAGTTCGTTTTCCCGATGAAGGCAGGCTTGGTACGGAGCACATCTGGGGCAGTCTTGGCTGTCACCCTATGCTGCAGTCCTCCAGCACTGTTCCCACGATTGGTTAACACAAAGGAATATGACTTCTCAGGCTTCAGGTTAACAATTAACTTCTGGGTAGCTCGGCCATCTACTTCTTCTACCATTTTCCCATCATCATAAAGAATCTACAGAGAAACAACCAATCATAAATTGGTTATCATTCTCTAAACCAATTTTTATGTACTTGTTTCACCAGCTTAATTCAATTTCTGGGCAAGTCCTAATCCCATAAGTATTTGTAATTCTGGAGAATGCATCAATTCTCTTGATAATTCTTACTTCCTAAAGGTAAAATGTTCCTGAGTCTCTCAAAAATAACAACAAGGAAATAATATGATAACTTTTCAAGATTAACTCATTAGTCAGTCACATGTTATCTTAACAGATTGAGTTTTAGGCTTTCAATGTATTATACACACAATTTATAATGAAGTTTTAAATCCTACTTTAAATATATTCCCATCTACCAAAAATATTTTTTCCATTCATTTCACAAACACTAACTTCTTGCTGATATTTTGTAAGACCTCAGTGGCAAGACACACTTTTATTATTAAAGTGCTCAGAATTTAGACCAATGAATACAATGTTAAAAATATTCCATAATACTACATTATAAATTAGTAGAAATCATTAGATTCTCCACACCCCTTTTAATGGACACAAAAAGTACTAGTTTGCTGTAAAAAGTTCAAGTTCAATGTACTAAGTACTATGTAAGTCATGCCAGCTGGGGCTCTGAGCATCTGTTTACTCTCTAGAATGAAAAGGTCACAATGTCAAAGCACCAGATGCAACTCTTTCATGAAAGTCACAAAAAGACTAGAACTTATGATCCCAAATCAACTTTATTTTGTAGTACAGGAGGACTAACCTAGGCCCTCACACATGCTAGTTGAGTATTTTATCATGAAACTATATCCATAGCCTATATGTCCAATTCTAAGTTTTCTGTTGGTGTTACAAATAATGTACCATTATGAGCTGCCCCTTTCACTTATCCACATGATACCAATAGAACACTTACTTTAAAAGGCATTGCAGAATTATAATTCTCTGGAATCTCCCAAGACAGCAGCACTGAAGTCTTCATAACTGCTTTGACATGAAAATTTTTTGCAAACACTGCTGGAAAAGGAAAAGTTATGTATTTAAACTATTCTTAAAGTATATAACTTGCTCTTTTCCATCATGGATCATAGAATTTAGATAGATGCTGCCTACATAGAACAAAGAGAGAAATGTGATTTGCCTACCTGTTTAGAGCATTCACTCTATTACCCACTCTCATAAAGAGCTCCCTTTTCTCTCCAATTCAGTCAACAATCCTCTGTTTATCTTACCTGAGGACATAGAGTACTGCCAGCCAGACTTGCAGTGACATTCTATAACTGAAATCTATGGCTTTCAAAATGTATTAAGTCATACATACTTTACCTGCTTATAGTGCTGAACCTATTAATATGAACGGGCCGATCAGTTATCTACAGCTTCAAAATATTGATTTCCAAAGATCGATACTCCTTTAAAAGAGGAAGGCCATAAGCAGACAAATCCTACCTTGATCCACAGGCAGTGTCCTGAACTGGACACTGGGACTATATGGCCCGGGCCCTTTGCTCGTGTGAGCACGTACTTTTACATCATATGTAGTATCTGATTTTAAGCCAGTGAGTGTCATAGAGGTCTCAGCTGGAACAATAAGGTGCTCCATTGGAAGAAGGGGAATGTTGATATCCCTATACAGGAGGGTATACTTGGTGATAATGCCATTTCTCTCTGCCAGGACAGGTGGCTGCCAAGATAACTGAACGGAGGTTGAAGTGGTGCCTTCTGAGTGGAGGTTTTGAGGGAATCCAGTTGGCATTTCTTCTGGAACAGAAATTTCCTTCACCATTTCCTCCCCAAAGCCCACTTTGTTTCTGGCCGAGAGTCTGAACACATATGATGCACCCTTGTGGATGTCTGTAGCTGTAAAGTGATCTTCTTTCTCAGAAAACTCTAGTGTAGTGAGTGGCTCCATGTCTTTCCTGCCAAACTTTAGACGGTAGCCCTGAAGGGGTCCAAATGTGTCCACAGGAGGGTGCCACTGAATGAGGGCAGTATTCATTTGAGTGTGGTTAATTACGAGCCTGGGTCTCCCTGGAACTAGAGCACACAGAATGGAATGGTAAGAATTACTGCTTTTTATGATCACATGTCAGCTATTGCCAAGGGGGGGAAGGAACCACTCTACTAGGATTTTTCTTCCATTGCTTATGAACTCAACAATGCTTATTATACATACCATTGTCATACAATTGTCTTTTCCTTTTTTAATTAGAAGTAGGCTGACATACAATTTGGTAATGAATGTATGCGTTGAGCATCAATGCTTATACTTGCTATAGAAAAATGAATCTGAGTAATGATTAATAAACTAGATGATAGCTAATGAGAGCAGTAACTATAATGATTAGTTATTATGCACGACGGGCTAATATTGTAAGAATATTGTCCATAGTGTATCATTAAATTTAAACACACACTCCTCACTGTATGTTCTTGGTGGTTATTATCTCCATTTTCTGTAATGATCTACAGAAGTAGAAAACTCTCTAGAGTTAGATGCACAGCAAGTGAGGAAGTGGTAGAACATATCCAGAACCACAGTCCATACCCTCAATTCTATATCAATTTGTACATTTTTGTATCTTCCCTATCTACACACGTTACCCTTATGAGGTTCTTCATCCTGTTACTGTTAATTACTAAATGAAAACATATAGATAAAAGAATTTTACTAATTTACTAATATTAATCATACAGAGCAATGGTTGTTTGTGTTTAGGAACTACTCTCCTCTGAGGACATATTTCAAGTTAGATTAGCTATATGAAGATGTACACTGTTACATCTGGTATTCTTAATAGAGAAAGCAACCATTACTGGATTTGATAGACAACACAGACTAGAGTTGCACTGGGAGTTGCTTAAGGGGAGGGGGAATGGGGGAAATCACAAGCACAAGTAACCCAAATCTATAGAAAGAAACAGGAAAGAACAGAGAGAAGGGAAAGATTACACTGCTGGGTGACAGGAAAAGAAATAGAGCATTGTAGTGATGTTGACACAAATTATAAGAAAAGCACGGACAGATGATGATAAGGCAGTAGGCAATCCAGAATATTGCAAGATATCTTGTTACCATGTTCATTTTATATGCCAGAAAGATGAGGCCCAAGTGAGTATGAAGTCTGCTCAAGGGAATGCTCTTTAAACCCTGGAGTAATCACTTTCATTCTCATCCTTGGCAGATTCAGATACATGTATGTAAGTCAGCTAACCTCCAATATATGGAAATGACATATGTATGTATATGTTGGGCCAGAACTCTAACCACTGTGAATTCAGTGTTTCTCAGAGAAATATACTCTAACATGTTCATATTGAATGTACTCTTAGAGAAGTGTACTCTAACATGTTCACTTGCACAAGGTAGAATACTTTAATTAAAAAAGCAAAACAAAACACTTTATGCTAGATATTCATAGGAGCATATATATCACTTCATGTACACAGAGAATTTATATTTCTTCATTAAAATGTGAGTTTCTGCTAAGAAAAAAAAAATCCATGGTATAATTAGTGCCCCAAGCAGCAAATATATTCTTCAATAAAAATAACCTACTTGGAACTGTGATGGGAGAATGTAATTCTTAATATCGCATGCTCTATGAACAATCAGTTTTTTCAAATATATTTATTAACCTTTTGTAAAAGACTGGTTTGAAGAAAGTACATAATCAAGCATTCTGTTTCTCTTGTTTCAATAAGAAATACGAAAATTCAGCAAAAGTGAAAATACTTTTACATTTTTTATAAAAGCACATGTGGACTTGCTAGTAGTATATTATTTTATTATTCAGCTAGTGATCCACTTAAAAATATTGTTAAGGCTCAAACTAGCAAAACTATAGTAGACCATCAGATAGGAAACAATAATGCTAACTTTGTGAAACCATGCAATTGTTCTTCAGCAGGAGTCAAAGCCAAGGGAGGAATATGTAGACTTCTTCTCAATGTTACATTCTATACTGTTCAGAAACATTTATAGTTTGTTTCCATCACACAAAACCTTGATCCAGACGAACAGGGATCAGAGAAGGAAAGTAATGAAGTTCTCTGAAAGTTCAGAGGGTAATTGTGTCTGTAAACTTATGTCTACTTATTAAAAAGGATAAGGAGGTGGAATATATGGCACTATATAGAGATTCTGGTTCAAGGTTCATGAGTGACAATGAGAACCACATTTAAAGGTCAGGCCAGTAGCAGAGTGATTGTTTTACTTTGTATGGCACTGATGTTTGGTTTGAGAGCTTGCACAGAATAGGAAAAGTCTTATATACTCAGAGGAAGGCTGAAGTCAGGGTTAACAGCATCTTAACAAACAGCAGACACAGAGGCCAACCTGCAAAATCAACAATCTAACACTGTGTATCGTGACATGTCAATGTCTCTTCTTGCACCTTTGTAACATGCCAGTGCCTCCTCTTGTACATTTGTAATATGTCAGACCTTCCTTTTGGGCCTTTGTGACATGTTAGTGCCTCCACTTGCACTACAATTCTTTTCACTCATTGTATTTTTCACTCTCTAAAATCTTTTAAGACAATAGAAATAGTTAATACATATAGTTGGTTTAAACTGCCTTGCAAGATCAATCTCTGGAGGTTAACTGAGTCCCACAGTTTCAAATGTTGCAACCTCAACCTCCATTTAAATAACCACAACTAGCAATGAGAATAGGTGATTGTCCTTAGCATACTAGTTTCAAATTCTCCCACCACTGCCATTTGATCACCTTTAAACACAGCTTGTCAGCAGAGTACTGAAACTCATGGAACGATAAACCGAAATTTTCAAAGCAATGAAACTTTACATTTTCATTTTACTTTAAAATATGTTTATACACAGTTATCTGTAAGGGTATGTGCACATGAGTGCAGGTGCCACAGAGGCCAGCAGAGGGAGAAGGACACTGTGGAGCTAATGGTACAGGTGGCTGTGAGTCACTAGATATGAGTATTGGGAGTTGAAATGAAGTTCTCTGAAAGAGCAATACCTGCTCTTAACACTAAACCATGTCTCCAGGCCTCCAAATAATGAAGTTTTTGATTGTCTTAAATCTCAAGGTCTTAGGAAGTGAGAATATTAACATTGTAACAGCATATGCCATAATTATTCAAACACAGAAAAGCTAGCTCTTTCATACAAGATTTTCTTAAGTCAGACATTTAAGTCTTACACAGATTATTTAAGGTAGGGGTAATACTTCTGTTTGAAGGATTGGTTGCTTATTGATTCCAGAAAATGAAATATTATTAACAAACATACAGTCAAGATTCTTACTGTTAAGACAGGGTAGGCAAGTCCTTCATAATTCCTGCTTTACAATTAATGTCTGTCAGAGATACTGGGCTAAGAGGCAGAAGATAGATCCTCTAATGGGGAGAGAAATTGGGGAATGTCTAGGCAGCCAGTTGTCTGTCATTTCTTAGTTTTGGAAGCTGCTGGCTCCACACTTCCTGCATATTCAGATATATTTATCCTTCTCAGGTCTCTGATATGGTTGAAGACTAGATAGTTATAGTCTCACAGTTAAATTTTAAGTTGTGTAGGAATTAAAAGGATGTCTAGGTCTAAGAAGATGTTTTTAAGTTAGTAATGCAAGTTAGGATGGAAACTGAGTTAGGTATAGAACTTTAAACTCATAGAGATAGATAGATAATAGCATATTAATATTAGTTGCCAAATACGTATGGACTTGACATTGGGAAAGTATGTTATACCTTAATTTTTTCATAACTCTGACCTAATTATTTAAAAAGGAATTTTGAGTTCTGGGAGAAGGGGGAGAGGGAGAGAGGGTGGGGCTGGGAGGGGTGGAGGGAGAGCACTGTGATGGAGATGTAACTTGAAGTAATAAATAAACATAAATATATATATATATAAAATTTCAAGGGTATACCAAATTATCCACAGAAGCTGTAACTGTATACCTTCATAATTGTTAGTAGGAGTTCAACACAGAATAAAAAACACAGAAGGAATTTTTGTAATTATTCAAAGTGAATTAATATGTTCACTAATTACACAGAACTGAACCATGGCCCAGGCTTGATTTTTTTTTTTTTTTTACTTGGAGGTAGGTAGGCAGTACAGGAGCATTAGTTGGGCCTCTATAAAGACAATGAGTACGTCTCAAGCATCTACACCGTAAATATTCTCATTTCATTATCGAAGTCTCCTTCAGTTAAGAAAGACTAGAAATTGTTAAAGAAAATATCAAAATGATTGGACAACTTGAACAGGAACCACAGTTCTAAACATACTGTGCAGTAATGAAAAGAGATGTTGTAAAAAGAGTCATTCTTTTTTGGAAGATTTGGGTTGCTAGGTTATACACCCTCTGCTTTTATGTCCTTTCCCTAGGTCTCATCTCAAGCACAGTAGGAATTTGATAATTTACATAGGGCATTAGCAGTACATAAGTGTGTGAATGTAAGCAGAACAAACCTACTTTGTTCAATTTGGGGTTCCATGTCAAGGGATTTTATCACATATCTGTGTTCTAACAGTGCTTGCTCCTATAATCAGAGTCATATGTCATGCTACCATGCCCTCAATGAAAGTCTCCTTTCTAGTGTGGCAGAAGAGTTTCATGCAATGGTATTCTTGAAATCAAAGAAAGAGACAAGTAAGAAAAAAAAAATCCAAAAACAACATCTTTGTTTTCAAGAAGTTTTGCCATCTGTATTTCTGCTACTTGAGGCAATTCCAGGTGGCAGGAGGCAAGCGAGGCAAATCTTATGACATTTTGACAAATTTGGCAGTGAGATGGCACCCAGGAGGGTGCTCAACATCACAGCTGTTCGCTGCTTTCTGTCTTTACGTAGAGAGGCATTCCCATAAAGTTGTGCAAGAAGCAACTCAGGAGGAGTAAATCAAATCCAGAGCAGAAACATTCCATGGGAGATTGTACTGTGACAGGATTGCAGGAGACTCCTTCTGTAATTATCCCTTAATCTATCAGTTTATGATGCCAGTTCTTCCTGCTGGTTTTCCCTAATGTAGCCAAGCAAACAAGTCTAACAAGCACCAAAGAAGCTTCTGGTCTTCCTAGAAGGAGCAATTTGAAATTATTTAGCCTTTTGATATTCTTCATCCTGTTTTCGGTTTTCTACCATTTGTGTGGTTTTCTTTTTTCAAAGCCTCACAAAAATATTAGAGGAAAAATGAGAAAACACAAAGCTGTAAGTCATGCACCTAATCAATATGACAACTCCATTCTAGAGAGGCTTGTGACAGTTAATGCTAACTACTAACTTGACAGAATCTAGAGTCACTTGGAAGGTGGAGCTCTGTGGGATGACCTTAATTCCTGGAGAAAACCCGGCCTAAAGGCAGGCAGCAACACTGCCTGGACTTGAGCCCTGGGCTGAGTAAGGAGAAAGCAGGCTGAACACTTGCCTTCATTGCTCTCTTTGTTTGACTGGGGATGCAGTATGATCAGCTGTTTCAAATTCCTGGTGCCTCAACTTCTCTGACATGACAGGCTGACCTTTGAAGTTTGTGCCAGAACCCGCCCTTTCTCTCTAAAGTGACTTTTGTCAGAGTTGTTTGTTACAACAACAGGAAAAGAAACAAAGTCAGATTCCTTATATCCCGGGAAGTTGTTGAATCATGGTGTGACTTCTCTGCTTAGATTTTCCTTGACCTTTATGAATCTCACTTCTCTACATTCAGTTTTAAATACCTGTTCCGCCAGGAACAGTGGCATATGACTGCAATCTGTTGAAGGGGATTAAGAGACCCAGGAGACCCAGGAGACTAAGGCAGAAAGGACACAAGTTCTAAGTCAGCTTGGGCTAATACTTAACAAGACCCCATCTAAAATAAAACAAATAATACAAGACAAACAGAAAACCTAATAGCAACCAAATAGCCTCCTTCAAAGACATCTTCCTATTTTCTGAAGTCCCCTGGTAGTTCAATATGCCTACATCCTTCCTTTTCTTCTTAGCACATCCTGACATTTTTTTTTTCACATGTTCATTTGTTAATTTACTAATCCAGATCAGAATAAATTTAATGAGAACAGATACTTCTTTTGTGTTATATGTACCTGGTACTGTAAATGGTAGTTGACACATATTAGGTGGTTGACATATATTATAAAAAATAACTTGTTGAATGAATGATTGGATTATTTCAAAACAGTATTTATCTTGATCTTCTTTTTTCTTCTCAGCTTAGAAAAATACTTCAAAGTTGATGACATTCCACTTTCAGTGGAAAAAAAATGATAGATTACATCCATACCATTTGAAAGTCTGAAGCATGGCTGAAGGTATAAATATGCACAGAAGGCATTACCTGCTCCAGTGGTAGACACTAGTTTGGGCTTGCTTCGGGCACCATCTCCTTTGGTGGTGTAAGCTGTGACGGTGAGGGAATATGAAGTTTCAGGCTGTAGCCCAGAGATGATCATGTCCTGAAATGACACATGTCAAGAACACTGATTTAAAGCATACCAAGGAGAGCCTGGAAAAAAAGCAAGGTGACTGACGTACATTCTGTGCATGCCTGGACATGCCTGAAGCCATGCTAAGTGCTCAAGTTCCATGCCTTCAACTCATGCTATGGAGATGGGTCTTGATGTTAATAGTGAAGCTGGGTATTTGCGCATCCTCAGAAACAGCTTTCAGGAGGAATACTTAATGAACTCTGGAACCAGATTTCCTACATGTGAATTTAAACTTTCTTAAATGTTTAATTAAAATAAGTTAATAGCTTGGTAATCCAGGAGTGCCTATCCATTTTCCCAACATAAAGTTAGAATATTAGAACCCCAAAGGGTTGGTGGAAGACGAGTGAGTTTTATCAGGAAAGTTCTCCCAACTATGTCTGGTGTGGCACAGCCATCTCATATACTAGCTGCTACTTTGTGGCAGCATTTTCCCATACTGATGCCCAGCCAGACTCATGACAGGGCAGAGGACAGCATGGCATTTCTGACCCCAGGAAGTAGCTAGGTAAATAAATGGTTGACTTGTTAAACCTAGATATGTCTTTGGGCCAAAGAACATTTTCAGATATCAGGAAATGACTACTGGTTAATTATATAAAGTAAGAACAAAAGTCATCACACAATGAAGAGAATATTCTGGATATTTTAGTGAGTAGCTCATACAATTAAGAATGAGTTTTGAGTTTATGAGATCAGTAATATGTGCTTAATTATTTCTAATAACTTGGAAAAGGCCCAAATAACAAACTATCTACAAATTCTTAATTTTCTTTTAATAAAAGTTCAGAGCTATTATGGCTCCAAGACTAGATGATCATTGAACTGTTTTTCTAAATTGGATGTTACTGATTCTTCAGCTAGAGCTCTGGCTGGTAACTTGTTCTGGTGCTTTTGTTAGACCTATACATATTCCATACAAACATGCAAAACATATACAGAGCAATTAATAAACTACTTCACTTCAATGATGATTACAAATACAGTTAAGAAATTATTGAATGTCATTATCTTCCCAAGCTAAAGGCTACAGGAGTGTGTGAAGCATGAATGGATTAGGCCATGAGAAATACCATAGGAATATTCTTAGCAAAGCAATTTATAGGCACCGTGGAACATAACTGTTGAAGTTGATGCCAAATATGACAGCTTTGACAAGGTACTTTCTCAAAAGAATATGAATACCATCATTGTGGAAATTGAAACATTTCAAATATCATCCTGTTGAGTGCTTGAAGATTTTCTTCCAGTACAGAAATAACTTTTTTGAAAAAAATATATATACTTTTAGGACCTTGAAATGCTTTCAATAACATCACAGAGGGCCAAGGAACTACCTGGGAGCAATGTTATACATTATGGTAGACAAACTAGATATTCCAGAAATGATGATGATGTAGGTGCTAACTTTTGCCATGGTCTCCCAAAATGCCTGCTGGATTGCAGACAACCTTAGCAGATAGAAAAGGTTCTATTATCAAATATGTGACAACTTTGATTCTGCTATGAGGATTCCATCCATAAAATTAGGGATGGCCATGTGTCTTTATCTCTGCTCAAGCTGTTATAGGATACAGTAAGTAATATACATTAAAACTGGTAAAGTTCCATACACCAGTAGAGTCTTAGCCGCACATAAACCAACTATTACAATCTTGCTACCGCTTGGGCTACATTTGTGTCTTTAAGTGGCATACACTTGCATGATGGTATTGGGCTCCTCTGTGATTGCAGGGTGACCACTTCAAAGGCCAGAGTTCCTTCTGGCCTTCATCATCTCCTGTCCCACCTGCATTCTTGCCCTTAAATGTCTGTGTTCCTAAGATCTTGTCCTAGTGATGTCAGCCTCATTTCGTTTTAGTCTTAGAAAAATAACTACGTTTATTTTGTAACCAAAAATAATTCTTTCTGATCATATCCCAAGCTAATGTGCAGTCCCATTTGTCCCTCTCCTCCAAGTAGCAATGCAATGTAGAATATTTTTTCTTTGTTATCTCATCCTAAACTCAACTCAAAAAACTGGAAAACCATCCCCAAAGTAGACTACCCCTTATCACTTACTTATTTTAATGACTGATAATACCTCTCTAAAATTTATGAGCTACTTTCAACAGCTTTTCTTCCTTAAGGTCTTTGTTACCAAGTTTCTGTCAATTTTTGGTTCAAAGTATTGATGGATCTGTTTCCCCTTTATTTCTGTTGCCTTAAATTTTATTGCATTTTGGTTACTTCATGAGGAAATTCAAAAAATGACTATTTAATTTTTCTTCTTCTTCTTCTTCTTCTTCTTCTTCTTCTTCTTCTTCTTCTT
>CAJQZJ010034102.1:306631-324629 GCA_907164525.1 Lophiomys imhausi | reverse complement strand
AGAGAGAGAGAGAGACAGAGAGAGAGAGACAGAGAGAGAGAGAGAGACAGAGAGACAGAGAGAGATAGAGAGAGAGAGACAGACAGAGAGAGAGAGAGAGAATATGAATTTTCATTTGGTGTTCATGAAAATATAAAGTAGTTTAATATTGCCTTATGCAATAGCCCTCAGGAACACAATAGCTTAAGTTTTTAAGTTGTACCATGAGTAAATATGATTATTTTTTAATACTAATTTATATTGACTTTGTTATCTGTGCTTGTTGGTGGGGTTTTGTTGTTGATTGTTTGTTTCTTTGTTTTTCTTTTTGTCAATTAGAAACAAGATAGGGTTTTTTTGGAAAAGGAAACTTCAGTTGAGGAAATGTCTCCATCACACTGGCCTGTAGAGAAGTTTCTGGGACATTTTCTAGATTAATTATTGATGTGGGAGGGCCCAGACAGGATGTTTGAGAAAGCAAGATGAGAAAACATAAGGGGGAAGCTGACAAGAAGCATTTCTTCGTGATTTATTCTTCAGTTCCTGCCTTCACATTTGTGTCCTGTGGTCACTATATGTACTTCAAATAAACACATATCTCCAATAAACTCATACCTCCAAACTTAACTAACACAGAAATTGGTACCAAGAGTGGATTATTGCTGGGCTACATCTGACCATGTGGTAGGTTTCTTTCTGGGAAGGGGTGGAAGCAGTTAGCAATTTGATCTGCAAAAGCCATTGAGTACTCAGAGCTTAGAGGGCTGTTCTTGGGGAGCTTTGAAAGATAATGGCAATGCAGACAATGGAGGACTGACTGGAGAACTCTTAGAAGGAAGTATGAGAGTCCATTAAGAATCTATTGGGACTGTTTTTGTTATGTTTTGAATTCAATGCTGTGTTTTCTACTCAATGGTACCAAAGGATTAGTTATAATTAGCAAGACACCAACATCAATAAAGAAAAGGTTTTGGTGTACTGGGACAATGCATGTTGGTTAGCTGGGGTTGAGAAATGGGCTGTAATTAAAGAGACCAGGCTCAGTTAGGTGAATCTTCTAGAAAATATTTTCTCCTGGTCAGAACACAGAACCTGTGGTCTATTCATAGTCCAAAGCTGGCAGCTGAATTTGGTAAAGTTTAATACTGTCTCAGGTGTTACTGGTTTTGGTGGAATGAGAGTTACAAGATAGAAGTCATGGAGAGCAGCTGGGGCTTAGCACTATGACACAGGGTCAGAGTCCCTGAAGAGAACCCCAGAAAATCTAGAGGTTAGGGGGCAGCATCAGTTACAGTAGAAATCCCAGGACACTGGAGATGCCAAGGTTGTGTAATGACCACCAAAGATAGAAGCAGAAAGAGCTGACCTGAGCCTACAAACCAAGTTCCAGATGGTGTGGATGGCAGAAGTGGAGAAATTGAGATGGCTAAGCCTTCTAGAGCTTAGAAAGTAAGTCTAAGACATCAAAAACTAAGCTATTTACACTGCTGGATTTTGGTTTTGCTCTGTCTTAGTTGTAACTGTAGCCTGGTTCCTCTCTTTTGGAATAAGCATGCAATTTACTCTTTATTTTACAAAACCACACAGATAATGAACTTTAGACTTTTAAAGAGATGTTGGCTACTTTAGAGATTGAATTTTGTTTGTTTGTTTGCTTGTGTTTTGAGACAGGGTTTCTCCATGTAGCCCTGCTATCCTGGACCTGTCTCTGTAAACTATGCTGGCCTTGAATCTGCCTGCTTCTGCTTCACAAGTGTTGGGATTAAAGGTATGTACTATCACTGCCCAGCTGAGATTGAGTTTTTCAAATATTTTAGGGCTGTGGGACTTTTATGTTTATACCAGATTTTACTTGGTAACATTAACATGAGCTCTTAACAGAAGAAAGGAACGATGGTGGTTTAATAGTGATCTATATGTGTGTTAAGTTGACAAGGGGTCAAATGTTCTGCTTAGTTTTTTTTGTTTGTTTGTTGTTTCTTTTACATATTTTCAATTTGATACAAATTAGGCAGGAGGGAACCATAACTATGAAAATACCTTCATTACACTGGCCGATAGGCAAGACCATAGGACATTTTCTTGATTAAAGACTAATGTGGGAGGGCCAAGCCCATTATTGGTGGTGATAGCCCTGGCAGGTAGTTGTGTGCTTTATGAGAGAGTTCTGACATTTCTCAGTGACAGACTGTCTTTAGAATACCTAAGTCAAATAAATATTTTCTTCTCCAAGCTGGTTTTGGTCATGGCCTTTATCAAAGCAACAGAAAACAAACTGATACATTATTTAATTCAAAAAACATTTAGTTTTAAACTTATACCTCAGCTGGGTATGATGGCACAAATTTTTAATTCCAGCACATGGGAGGCAGAGGCAGGCAGATTTCTGAGTTCAAAGATAGCCTAGTCTACATAGTGAGTTCCAGGAAAGCTAGAGCTACACAGAGATAGCCTGTCTCAGAAAACAAACAAACAAACAAACAAACAAACAAACAAACTAGCAAGAATAATCAAAATTATTTTTCAGAATAAGTTCCAGCATATGAAATAAAGCAGAGTTTATAAGAATGAAGTAAATTATTATAGATTCAAAAAATGCACATATGGACTGGACACTGGGAATGTACGCTAAGCCATATAACCCTCATAACTGTGGCCTAATTACCTCTGTTGTTTTGTACTGTATCTATTATTATAAGAGAAAGAGCCATTTGTTGGACTGAAAGGGGGAGCTGTTGGGGGAAATAAGATATACCTTAAACTTAAAAAAAAAAAGGGAAGAGGATGGGGGGTTGAAGGTGGGAGGGTGGGACTGGAGGGGGAGTAGGGAGGGGATTGCCATTGAGATATAACTTGAAGAAATAAAAAATAAAGAAAAAAAGTAAAAAAAGTACCATATTTCAATTTATACTAGTTATTGAATATGTGAGATTGTTTAAAACTTGGGGGATAATAAAGTTTTTGAAGATTTTTTTCTTTTTAAAGAAAAGAATGACATATATATCAAAATGAGTTGCATGGATTGAGTCTTTAAATACAGTTTCATTAACTTTTATGTTTAGTGTTTCTTATGTGATTGCTCAAAAAAGAGAATATATTCATTGATAAATTACCCATTGCTGCTCTGATAATGCTCAGTGTATCGTAAAGTACTATTAGGAAATCCTTCTAAATATAATCCAAGTGAAATTCAAGTTTATGGATGAGGACAGACATTGGGTCCTACCTTTCTCAATTCAAACATCATCTCTGCCAATTTTTAATGTGAATTTTATGTGAATAACTTTATGTATTTTTTTCTTGTTCATCTCTTTTCTTACACATGAAATGGGTTAAAAGTAGTGTATAATTGCTTCTCGGCCTTTTGGCTAAGATCAACTGTAAAAGTAGTATATAACTCATAAGGCTGCCATAGAATTAAATGACTTATAAGTAAAACTGTTAGAGATGTGCTTGTTAATATAGTAAATGTACATGATATCGAGTTTTATTTCTCTTTTGATTTCTATACCTTTAACAATCTATTATTTTACATGCACACATATTAACATTTTATATGTAGTCATATTCATATTAAATAATGTTTATCATGATAGCAAACATTTATTATGGGAATCTTTATCTTGAATCAGTCTGAACAAATCCATCTCCTCCATACCTTTGAGAAACATGCAAATCTCAATCAGTCATATGTTTGCATAATGGCCTAAATAAATACTATGAACATTTACAGAAGAGAAATGAAGGTATCCATCCACCTCATGGTTTTCTGCTCCCCTATGATCTGATGCTTGTATAGTATGAAACGTGGAAAGCTGAATCAAAAAACATTTCACCTAGAACAATAGCTTTTATGTCTCCACTCTGAAAGGTTCCACATATAAGCAGTTAGATTTTTGGTCAGCTTCCTCTTTTCATGAGTTAACGTTTCCCACAAAGAAAAAAATTCTTAAGTCTTACCTCTTCTCCTTGCTCTCCATCTCGGTAGACCAGTTCATAGCTGGCAATGGTATCTGAACGTGGTGGTGTCCAAGACAGCAAAATACTAGTTTCAGATTCAGGTTCTGCTTTGAAGTTTAGTGGCTGCCCTGGTACTAAAAACAGGGAGACAAAGGACTGAGCTCACCATCATGACCAGTATTCAGTAAGTCATCTGGTTAACACTTAATGAAGTGTGAGGCCCTTACAGAGATGTAAGGGCCTTACATCAGCTGAGATGTAAAGGCCTCCTTGAAAGCTCATTTAAACTCCTAAAAAGGATAACAGTGATGTGTTGCAGATCTCTTGGGGTTTTTGAAGATGCCCTATCCATCTCTTGTATTTAGATAAGCAAATGTTCTTGTCTCTTAGCAACTTGATTACTGGGTAGTTTAGAGAATGTCTGTGATAGACTGTCATAGTAGCTAACAAAGTGACATTTTTGCATGACTAGGAGTTTGTTTTACTTAACTATCCTAGACCGTTTTAGACGGTTGGTATCAAGAGGTCAGAGCTTCACATTTTATTTTTAAGTATCTCTAGGTATGATACCATTAGGAAGCGTTACCTTTAAATTTGTATCAATATACAAAGATCTATTCAATTGTGGTTAAATATACTCTTAATTATGTACAAATATACCAAGATCAATGCCTATGTAGCCCAATACAATCTTAATATTACGTCCATATGCAAGGGTCAATACCATTGTGGACAACTATAATCTTAATTTTGTATCAATATACAAAGATCAATACCAATGTAATCCAATACAATCTTATTTTTTGCACAATAAACAATGGTCAATACCACTTTAGCCAAATAAACTACTAATTTTGTATCAATATACAAAGGTATAAGGGCATATTCAATAACCTGCCCCTTCTTCTTGGACCTTCCTGTGCTATGTCTATATCTCATTTTTCTCAAGCCTATGCACTCCTACATAGGAGAGGAAGAAGGATACAGAAAAGGAAAAGTAGGAAGTCCCTGGGGCTAACCTCCAAAACCCATTAAGACAGGACCATTTATCAGCTTGTAGTCTCTTCCCCTAAATATCAGAGTTTTCAGTTATCCTTCAAATAACCAAAAAGAAGGGCGGAGAAACACCTTCCCCACCCTCTGAGCATGGGACGTCGCTCTCTTAAAGTGACTTCCTGCTCATTTGGGTTGTAGTAGACCTGTTTGGGGCCTGAACCCAAATGGAAAAAATGGTTAAAAATGTTAGTACACTCCTTTTATGTTCAGTCCTTCTGTTCTCAGCTGTTTAGATGACCTAAGGGGTTTGTAGGCAGAAGCTGATCTTGCAGGCTTCACTGAGAATATGGCATTCAAAGATGTTATCTTAAATCAAGATTTTTTTTTATATCGAGACATATCAGCACCTGACAGCACCCCCTATTCTACTGCAAGTAGAAGATAAGCATCGAAGAACCTCCACTGTAAGATGGTTGAATTAGTGGCAAGCCTATCTCTTGGCATTAAAAAACCCCTTGCACCAACTGCAGACAGACTGCTGTCCAAAAAGGACAAAACTTGGTAGCAGGGAAGTCGACAGCCTAACTCTGCCAAGACAGGGTAGGTAAGTCCTTCATAATCCCTGCTCTACAACAAATGTCTGTCAGAGAAACAGGACCCAAAGGCTGAAGACTGATGCAGGAATGCATGGAGAGAAAATGGGAACTGTCCAGGCAGTCACTGGTATGTCCTTTCTTAGTTTTGGAAGCTGCAGGCCCTGCACTTCCTATATAAGCAGATATATTTATCCCTCTCAGGTCTCTGAGGTGGTTGAAGAATAGACAGCTAGAGTCTCATAGTTAAATTTTGAGTTGTTTAGGAATCAAGAGGGTGTTATAGATCTAAGAAGATACTCTTAAAAGTGGGTTGCAAGTTAGTATGAATGTTGAGTCACATATAGACCTTTAAACTCATGGAGATGGTTAGATAGTAGAATGTTAAAGTCAGGGGCCAAATATGTATAAACTGGACATTGGGAAGGTATACTGGGCCATTTAACTCTCATAAATGTGGCATATTTATATCTGTTGTTTTGTATAATACTTACTGTTATAAGAGAAGGAACCATCTGTTGGACTGAAAGGGGAAACTTCTTGGGGGAAGAGGGTGGAAGGGCGGGATAGGAAGGGGGAATAGGGAGGGGTTTGTTACTGAGATGTAACTTGAAGAAAAAAAATAAAGTATTAAAATAAAAAAAAGAAAAAAAAGAGTGATGTGTTGAATATGTTCACAGTCCTTGAGTAGTTTAATATGCACAAGATATGAAACAGAATTATCAGGCTCATTATTTGTATATTTCAGAACTCAATTGCAAAGTTATATATTTCAAATAATATTATAAAATATATTAGTAAAAATGCACATATATTTCTTCACTACATTCTACATACTTATTTTTATACCAACAGATAACTGTAGCTCTCTCCCCTCATCAAGGAAACTTCTCTTTGCAACAGATGGAGACCCTTACAGAAACCCAGAAATGATCAAAATGCAGAATAGTGATGCACAGACACAACTAATGGATCTACAACACAACTCTTTCACCTGAGGATCATAGATCATTGTGGACTAGGGGCCAGAAAGATTGTAAGAAGAAGAGAAGCAGGGGTTTACTATGAATTTTTGTCTCCCAGAAATGTCAGAAGCTACACCCATGAAGTCTCACCAGCATAGCTGCCTAAATATGACTAGAAGAAGGATGACACCAAGAAACATGCTAACGTGGAAGGGACAAAACTCAGGAGGCCTCCACCCTATATGAAGAATTACAAGCAAGTAGGTAAGACATGTTGAAAACAGCAAAAATAATCTTCCCCAGGGAAGAGCATACCAATTGGTTATCCAATATCAAAATTTCAACCAATACCAATAGCTTAGCATTATACAGATTAATCAGGCTTCATTTATGTATTTAGGAACACACCCACACTTACACAGAGGGAGACCTACACATAACAACAAAGAAAGAGAGGAATTGAATTTGAAAAAGATGGGAAGTATGTAGAAGAATTGCAGGGAGGAATGGGATGATAAATGATGCAATTAGAAGTAAAAAGCAATATTTTTAAAATATGCATAAGAGAGCCTGAAACTAATTAGTGCTAATTGCATAAAAGTTGCCAATATTTACAACTGAGTAAAAAAAAAAAAAAAAAAAACCCTTATGTGTTATTTCCAACTGGTGGTTTCAATGAAAATGTCCCCCTCCTGATAGGCTCATAGGGAGTGGCATTACTCAAAAGGATTAAGACATGTGGCCTTGTCATACAGATCTTTCACTTACTTGGTTAGAGGTACTCCCAGGTATTTTATGTTGCTTGTGACTATTGTGAAGAGTGTTGTTTCCCTAATTTCTATCTCACACCCTTATTTGTAATAGCTAGAAACTGGAAACAACCCAGATGTCCCTCAACCGAGGAATGGATAAGAAAAACTGTGGTACATCTACACAATGGAATACTACTCAGCTATCAGAAACAATGAAATCATGTAATTTGCAGCCAAATGGATGGAACTAAAGAGGCTCATCCTGAGTGAGCTAATCCAGACTCAGAAGGATGCACATGGCATCTATTTACTTATAATCGGTTTTAGCCATATGGTACAGGATAACTATACTACACAGCCAATGAACTGAAGGCAACAGGAACATAGACTTTGTCACCTGTCAATGAGACACTTTGCTCTAGTGGTACTGCCTTATAGGCCCCCAGTGTATGAGGAGGCTCTTGGCCCTCATATGACTGCTAAACTGGGGTGGGACACTGATATGTAGGAACACTCCACTCCTGAGGAGTGGGATGGAAGGGATAAGGGGTAGAGGGTGGGAGGGTGGGAATGGGAGGGGTGGAAAGAGGGTACTGTGATGGAGATGTAAGCTGAAGTAATAAATAAACATAAAAAAAAGACCATGTGGCCTTGTTGGAGTAGTTATGGCTTTGTTGGAGAAAGTATGTCATTGGGGATACACTCCGAGGTTTTGAACGCCCAAGTCAGGCCCAGTGCCTCCCTCTCTTGCTGATTCCTGGAAACCTGGATATAGAACTTTCAAGCTTCTTCTCCAGTACCATGTCTACCTGCATGTTGCCATGCTCCCCCCCCCCCCATGATGACAATGCATTAAACCTCTGAACTGTAAGCTACATCAATTAAATGCCTTCCTTTCTAGAAGTTATTGTGCCCATGGTATCTCTTCACAGCTATGAAACCCTATCCAAGATACTAGTTATGTGTATAAAATCTCACCTGACTCCCTAACAGAGTCTACAGGGAGTAATAAACCCTCAAAATCTTACGTTAACGACTTACATCTTAGAAAAGAATTAGGAAAAAAAGGAAGACAAAAACTCTACTAAATATAAATAAGTAGTTGTAACTCCTGTATTAAGTTATTTAAAGCATTAGGGTCTAATGATTAGACTGAATGCAGGCCTAATATTTTCCCTAGTGACTGAGTCCTAAAGCATACAAAAATTATTAAGAAATCAGTATGTTCTCATCATGAAACTATTGTGAAAGAACTCAGCTATGATTCTCATAGCCGTCATTTAGTCTACCCAACTGATAATGCAAAAGAGCACACATGAAATATAATAAACAATAAAAATTTCATTCAGCTTCAAATACCTTACTTAAGAAATTTTCATAATCCAAACTACCTTATTAGCACCTAACCACATTAGCAATGCTCAAGGCATGATACACAAGACTATGGTACGCCAGGCTTCACTGGGACATCTAGCAGGCTGCTTTTGCCACTGTCTTTTCTGATTGTTGGTGCCAACGCCCTGCTAATTGCTCAATAACTTAACCACTAGCCTTGATATTAGGGAATGTATCAATATGATGTGACTGAGTCTTTCTAGATTTTCTTATACTTATATGAGAAATGAAGTATATTTCATAAAAATCAATCACAACAACAGCAATAATAATATAAGAATAAAAATACATCACAGGAGGGGGTAAGGAGCTTCCAAAGTATTTTTCTGGCAACTTGAGAATACACATTCTCAAATGCACATGAAATAACATAACTGTAGATATGTGATATAGTGTAGAAATAATTTTCACAAGAAAAGAGGTCTTTGGAGGTATAACATGTATTGCTTTTCTTTTACAACTATCTTTCTGTAAGATGATTACAGAATAAGAAAACCTCACCCTTTTTTTCTGAAAGGGATTTAAAGTTTATTTCTGGGAACCCTAGTCTTCAGCACAGTGCTCTTGCCTGTGTGTCAGCCTCTGTGACTGTCCATATTGTAAAAGAGTGGCTCACTCGTGTTTGCACTAACGCCTAGGGCCACTGTTGCTGCTTGCCTGCCCCTCTCCTCTCAGCCAGCTACCCCAACACCTTTACCTGGAGACTCTCATTAATTTGATGCCTCTGGGAACTGCTTTCTGAACAGGCAATCATTCTTTCCCAGGACCTGCCCAGCAAGTGACCTCACATAATCATTCAGACTGAGAGACAAAGACAAAAGAACACAAAAGATCAAGGGGCAAAGCAAGGGGCTTAGAAGGAAACAAAAGCATATGGTGACTGGCAAATGGACATCTGACAGGTAAAAGTCAAAAGTCTGGCTCATGCTACAATGGTTGCAAAGAGCCATCAGGCAGGTTCCACTATCCAGATGATGAAAGGGTTTCTTGGTGTGATGTACACACACATGGCTATGTGGTAATCAATAACTTTTCTATACCTGTATTTCGTTGCCTTATTTTCCACAAATCTGTGGAATAAAGAAGCCTGTATTAACATGGGACTCAAGCCAAAACTGGAATTCAGTTCAGATTCCAAGAACTAGAAACACAGACAATTCCAAACAGTTACTAGGTAAGGATTTATGCCCTGCCTAAGGCTAGTAAGTTAACACTGACTGAAACCATCTTAGAAACCTAACTAACTTTTGCTTACTTTCACTGTTTGGTTTTTGCTTTTCATTTATCTTCACTGTATTTCCATTTTGTCTCAATGTTTCATTCTTCTTTTTTTTTTTTTCCTTTCTTAATTCGTTATTTTAAATTTATTTATTTATTGCTTCAGGTTACATCTCCATCATAGTGTCCTCTTTCCACCCAACCCAGTCCTGGCCTCCCACCCTCTATCCCCTAACCCATTGTTCTTTAG
Source organism: Lophiomys imhausi (assembly GCA_907164525.1). Classification (NCBI taxonomy): domain Eukaryota; kingdom Metazoa; phylum Chordata; class Mammalia; order Rodentia; family Muridae; genus Lophiomys; species Lophiomys imhausi. The sequence continues at coordinate 314,521 of CAJQZJ010034102.1, read as the reverse complement.
TGACACAGACTCAACTGATCTAATTGTGTTTGGTTCTGTAAGGAGCACTTACTGGTAAATAAAAAATTAAATAAGAACATCAACATCCCAGAGGGGACAGGTTCTTTATCTTTTGTAATTTTTGGACAATGCAAAGGTTGGCTAGATGACTTAACGGATAGTCTTGTCATCTAATAAACAGGAACCTTTTCTTCCTTTTCTTCGCAGATTCCCTTAGAAGTGGTTTGGGGAGATCTAGGTGCCTTGGGTAAACAGGTGTATACCTTGGTGAGAAAGGGTGATCTATGTGGGCTTCAGATCAACAGGAAAGCACACACCTAATGGAAGAGGGACATGTGGTCTAATTAAGCATGAACAGATTGCTTCCTTGTGGAATGAGAGCTCAGCTAGCTACCATATCTGAATTTGTTCAAAAAATATTGCTAATATGGTGTCTATATAAATAAACTTTCAATTGTCAATGATTGAAAAATAGTTTAATTTAGAAACATAATGTATAAAACAAATTGATTCAGTAAGTTCAACTCAGTGTATACATCAGAGCCATGTATTAAATAGCTTATTGATGCTAAGAATCAAATTTCTTTGGAAATTGAAGGTGGAACAAATGGTATCATTTCCTTGGGTTCAGATTTTAAATTAGAAACAACCAACCTGAGTTGAAGATTCATAGGAAAAACAGAAACTACTGAAAAATAAATAGATGTATTCTTAAATTCCCAAACATATTATGTCGTAATGATAATTATCAAAATATATAGGAAAATATTTTAAGGAGACTCAACATGAACATATTTGGCTTCTTCGGACTACCTAGATATAAAGAATACTTTTATCATCTATCAACTGATATTACATGTCAAATATCATGCCAGAAGAAGACCAGTTTTACATCTATATTCCTGTTTTCTTAATACACACACATATATTTGCATATATAAATTTATAGACATATTTATTCATACTTATACAATATGGTTTTCCTCTCAGTCTTACATGTTATACTTCATTAATGACATTCTTTCCTTCGTTTTCATGTACTAGATTTTATTTATAAACATTATATATCATTTTACTTAGGAGATTCCTGCACCAATTAACTAAACATCAAAGATAGTGAACAATTTCACATTACTAAAATACATGGGAAAACAAAATGCACATCTAGAACTTTAAATGCAATCACTATACATTAAAAAAGAAATATGCCAGTACTGATCACAATTCAAATTGAGAATTAGTTGAGAAGGGTAGAAATTGACATGTGGTACAGATATTTCTTTAAAATTATACTTAGAGCTTGGAGAATGGCAAATTAGGTAAGAGCATTAGCTGTGTAAAGATGAGGGCCAGAGTTCAAATGCTCAGTTCTTATATAAAAAGCTGGCTGTGGCCATGGATGCTTTTAATCTCAGCACTGTGGAGGGAAGAAGCAGGATGGTTTTGGACCTTCAGGCTGCCAGCCTAGCTCCAGGTTAATTGAGAGACTTTGTCTCAGGGAAATAAGGCAGTATGAAAAAGAGCTTGAAACCTGATGTCCCTACTGAACTCTGCATGCACCTGCACACATATGTATGCACATATCACAGAGTTTAACTGTACGCACTCATACATAAATATATACACACAATGTGCACAGGTAAATAAATAATAGATGAAGAGAGAAATAAATAAAATTGTATTTAAACAATTCTCTTTGGTTAGTTATACTCTACTTGACAATTTAATATCCACAAAGAAATTAAAATAATAACTACCAATCATAAAATAAACTAAAAATCATATTGATGAGCACCAAGTATTTTATTATTACTACAATTATTATATTGTAATATAATAACATTAAGAAATGAGAAAAAGACCTTTATGTCATCTGGAATGCCAATGCACTAAATAAGATAAGCGTTTGAATAAAATTTGGTGACTATCTCTTAAGAGCCCATACTAGAATGCTAATTTATAATTTATTCTCACTGTATCATAAGTATGAATATAGTCAAAGGTGACAGAAGCCTCATTACTGCTAAGATAACTAGGATTTTAAGGAAGCACATATTTACAAACATTCATATCTAGCACAATGGCAAATGATAATGAAAGAAAGAGTCAGAATCTGATAGTAAAATCTGAAAAAGTTCAAAGCAAAGTATCTAAACTGTTAGTGCCACAACCATATTGTCAATTGACATTAAATATCAATACAAAAAGTTAAATTTTACTATGGTTGTATTCATACCCATTGCTCCTTTCTTCATTGCTAAAACCATTCACAGAAAGCTTTACATGGCATGTAAATTTTTGAGCATTTGAATATAAACTATTTCTAGTTTGCTTATATTGGCCTATAGATGTAAAGTAATGAAAGTAATAAAATGTTTTATAAAGTTCCAGAAATTTATGTAAGAGTATTTGTCAATGTTATAATTTATAACAATTTTCTAATTTTGGAAGTTTGCATTAGAATTCTCTTCCTTAAAATACTAAAAGTAAGGTGGCAAGGTGGTGGACACCTCTATTTCCAGCATTTGGTAGGAGCGGTAAAAGGAGTTCATGGTGGTCCTCAGCTGCAGAGTGAATTAATGGCCAGTCCACACTGGAGTCTGTAGTCTTGTCCAAAAATTATCCCAAAAGAGATGAGAAATTCTTTCTAAAGAAAGCTCAAAAATGACACAACCCAAAATTTAAAGTTTACCATTCCCCTGTTAGCATAAATTTCAAGCAAAGTTTATTTTAACACCTTAATGATGTAGTTCCTATGGCTTCTTTATCAGTTCTGCATTCCTATTACCAAATACAGACAGCCTATATGATTATATTAATCAATTCCAGAAAACTATGGGAGTGTATTCTTTTCTTCCTGGATGCTTTTGGTGAAATACAAGGGTATGTCTAATAGTATGTTTTCCTTGCCAATATCCATCCATTCTCCAATCTTTGAGGTAAATTAATTGCAAGTGACTATTACACCAGAAAATAGAGCTATGAAAAATGAGAGGGAGTGACCCATATGACTAGAAAACAATAATCTTAATAAAAGTATGCTTTATATCTAAAGACTATCATAGTCAGCTGTACCAACATTCACAGCCAAGAGGAGATATCCTTTGATTGATCATAAAATAGGTATCATGGTCTGACTTTCCCCACCACTTCCTAGTGAAGATTTCTAAATAAATTTCCAATTTTTATCCATCAGGTTTCCAGTCTTCCTAGATAAATGCAAAATGATGACTTCTCTATTAAACCCACTTGGTTTTGCAGGACCGTTTCATCCATTTATTCATTTTTTGTATCTAACTTAAAATGAGGAATGCTGGTGTGAGGTGATTCATGACAATAAAATGAAAAAAGCATAGGTATACAGAGATATTAAAGTGCAATTTTTGTGTCTATATAATTCAAACATAAATTACTTGCATGGTATTGTTTTGTAACTTTACTAAAAACAAGAGTCATAATGAAAATTATGATTTCTTTAGATTTCATGTAACCACCCAAAAGGAGTGTTTGATGATGGCAACACACACTTGTGTAGCCTTGATTCTAGGAAACAGCTCATGAGTAAGGAAACTTCCTCAGAACTGATAACCTTAAATTTGACCCCTGCTACTAACATCCAGCAGCCTTTGTCAATGAAGTTTACAATACACATCCAATCACTGTGCTGCTAGGAGGGTTGTATTAGACTACTGACCTTGGCAGGCATTACTATTCTGCCCTTTTATATCTCCATAAGTATTCAAGCTATAGCTATGCATGGTTGCTGGAAATGTCTTCATGTAGAAACCCATTAGTCAGAGAGAGAGAGAGAGAGAGAGAGAGACAGAGACAGAGAGAGACAGAGAGAGAGACTAAGAGCTACATAATATATATCTGAGTACATTTTTCTAAATTTTGCTATTGAATGAAATAGCAAAATTATTGGATAAAATTAACTCAACTATTCTTTCATGGTGCAACATCCATGGAACTATAATTATGTCCACTGGTAATTAAAAAAATCCAAAATACACTGTTTAAATACCACTTTTACAATTTTTCGCTAAGTTGGCAAAGAGGATAAGTTTCTGTATTTCAATATTCTGAATATAAAGATATTCATGAGTCTCAAGGATTTGCATATTTTGACTGAATTTGATTTTCAGAAAAATCTTGTCTCTTGGGTAGTTAAGTCCTTTGTCTCCTAAAAAAATAATTAAGACATTGCACCTTGTTAGGCTTAAATTGAAGTCATAAAACTTAGCCAAATCTAGTGACTGAGTATAAGGATGTTTTAAAGAAAAATGCTTGTTCTTTCACTTCATTCAAAACACTTGCAATATCTCACAATTGAAATTAATTTAAATCTTTTTAATTTAGTATATTTAATTTTAAATGATGATATGAATAATTTATATATTCTTTGGCCTTATTTACTTATTAAATATCTGGTAGGTACAAAATCACTAAAACTATCACATTAGGAAATTCCACATGTTGAAGATTCTGCTGGGTAGAATTCTCCAGGGTGCTTTGATTTCAGTTACACTTAGTAAACTTATGAGCCAAGACCTAAACCTGATTCATTTTTTTTGACCCTCAGTTTACTTGCTACCAAAGTCATATTCTCTGGTCAGATCATAAGAATCAATACCCATAATTATATATATATATATATATATATATATATATATATATATATAATATGGACTAACATGATTTAGCTGCAATTATTACATTTTACCTATTAAGTTTCCTTATTACCTAACCTACATTTTGGGGGGAGCTGACAGTATCTCTTTAGAATTTGCATGATGGGGTCCTAGAGCTCAGTCCTACAGAGTGTTATCTGATTTGGAAGTGCTGTCAGTGTGGAACAAGTTAGTTAAAAAGGAGTTGTTAGGTTGACCTAACCCTTGTGACCAATGTTCAAATTTGAACATACACTTGTTTTTTGAAAGAACATAGGGCAAAGATAAGTTAGGGACCACATGTTTCTACAAGCAAAGGAATGAATGACTGACATCAAGCTACCAGAAGCTCAGGGAGAGGTATGGAACAAACTTTCTCTCACAGACCTCATAGAAAGCAATCCTGTAATATATCATGATTCCAGCAGTTTTGGGCCTATACCTGTGAGGTAATATATTCCTGCTGTTTAAACTACCAGGTTTGTGGTCCTTTGTTGCAGTAGCACTAAAAAATAAATAGAACTGCAAAAAAAATGTGCAAATACAGTTACTTTGGTAGACGAGAAAACTGAAAATCAGAGAAATAAAGCATAGTGTTTTGTTTGTTTGTTTGTTTTTTCTTTGGAAGGTTTTGCTGTGTAGCCCTAGCTGTCCTAGAGCTCACTCTGTAGACTGGGTTGGCCTCCAACTCAGAGATTTCATTGACCCTGCCTCCCAAGTGTTGGGATTAAAGATGTGCACAAAGTTTCGTCACTAGTCTGTGGGATTTAGCAGTATGAAATTTAGTGGACTGATTAGGAGGAGGTGATTGTAGAAAGAAGGGGAAGTTGGAAACCTACCCTTCTGTCTGCCAGTGTGACTTTATCCCTTCATCTCTGCTGTCAGGATGGTAAAGATACAGAGCAAGCTGACCACACGTTAGAATTTAGGATGCTGTAAACTCAAATAAACTGTCTTCCTTTGAGTTATCTCTGGCACTTTATCACAGTAACAAACATCTAACACAAAAAGAAACTCATCCACATTCACCAAGCTTATATGTAGTTTAAGCATTACACTGTAATTATACCACTCCAACATTATAGTCAAAACATGAGAAAAACTTAAAGTGGAATATAAGGCCCATGTACTTTCTTGCCATTTTTACTGGTTACAAATCTCAACAAGTTAGATTTATATTATCTTTGCTGTTTCTTTCTCTGTTTTTATCTTCCCTCCAACCCACCCTGTCCTATTTCCCATCTTGAATCAGACTTACCTCCTGTCTGAGTAATGACTTGGATATCACTTGAAAGAGGACCATCTCCAATTGAGGTGAAAGCCAGGACTTTGACAGAGTATGTTTTTTGGGGAACTAAATTGCCAATAGTAGTGATTTGACTATCAGCTACATTGTGTTTCATCCAGTTGTTGGCATGCTGAGTGGGGTCCATTGTATAATAAACTCTATATCCCTGGATCTGTCCATTTGGCTCCTCAGGCTCCTTCCACTGTACCAGGATGGTGGTCGAGCTCAACATGCGTGCCTGGACATCCCTTGGGGCACTGGATGGCGCTTGTTCTGAGGTCTGCGTTAACACAGGTTCACTTGCTGGGCCTCGCCCAATGTTATTGACAGCAACAACTCTAAATTCATAATCCGAGTAGGGACTTAGTCCAGCAACACTGTAGCGTGTGGTTGCTATGCCATCAATTTCTTTATATGGTTCTTCAGAATTTTTAGGCTTATGCTGAATGATGTAGTAAGAGACAGGATCAGGATTCCCAGAGTCCCATGTCAGCGTAATACTGGTAGCTGTGCTCTCAGTCACTACAGGAGTTCCTGGAGGCTTGGGTAAGGCTTTAGGACAGAAAAAAGACAGTGACCATCTTTTCTAAGATATTACACCAATCACTATTCTCTATTATTTGCCTGACCAGATTATATAGGCATTGAAGATTTAAGCAGATGAAGCAACGTAACATGTCCTAAGACAGTGGTTCTCAACATTCCTAATGCTGCAACTCTTTATTACAGTTCTCATGTTGTACTGACCCCGAACCATAAAATTATTTCATTCCTACCTCATAACTGTAATTTTGCTACTGTTATGAATCGTAATGCAAATATCTGTTATGCGACCCCAAAATGGGTTGTGAACCACAGGTTGAAAACTGCTGTCCTATTAGTTTAACAAAACAATAATACATAGAAGTGGCCCAGATACTATCTTATTATTGATGACATTTTTGGGAGCTGTATTCAAATCTACAACTTATTCACTAGTGATCCTGGATAAATCACTTAATTTTTTTTCTTTTTTTGGCTTTCATTTCCTCATGTGAAAATTGAATAAGCTGCATTACTGGAGTTGTATTGTACAGCTAAGTAGCTGTATTTCATGGGTTCTCTGTGAAGATTAATGAGCTAATCCAGTATCACGCACACAGCATGTCTGAGACACTCAAAAACAGTAACTGCAATTATAGTAATTTTTATTTCAAATGTTTGGCCACTTATTCCCTGATTCGATAAATTAATTTTGTAAATAAACACCAATAAACATGAAATATTGAATATATGAAAACAGAATTAAATTGATATTAAAGGACTAGTATCCAAATGCTTTCCTATTTGTAAGACATAGGAAATACTATGAATATCTTAGTGTCCCGGTTAATTCATTGTCAGCTTGATATAAGTTAGAGAGTTATCTGAGGAGAGGGAACCACAGTTTAAAAAATGCTTCCATAGGACTGGCCTATGGGTAAGACTATGTGAATATTTTCTTAACAAGCGATTGATGAGGGAGGATCCAGTTATTGTGAGTGGTGCCACCCATGGACAGATGGTGCTGGGGAATATCAGAAAGCAAGATTAGCAACCCATGAGAAGCAAGCCAGTAAGCAATGATATTTCATGGCCTCTATTTTAGTTCTACCTCCAGGTTTCTGCCTTTTGTTCTATGTCTGACTTCAGGTCAAGTCTACCTTCAATGGTAGACTGTGATGTATAAGTTGAAGTAAACCCTTTGTTCACCAAGTTGCTTTTGGTTTTGGTATGTCATAAAGCAAAAGAAACTTGACTAAGACACTTAAATAACCTATCTAAATTTATTAAGGTAGAACTATAACAGTGTGTACATTGCCTGGCAAGTGAGGAGGCCTGGATTCTTTCTCATTAATACACACAAACACACACACACACACACACACACACACACACACACACACACACACA
>CAJQZJ010034102.1:276956-306621 GCA_907164525.1 Lophiomys imhausi | reverse complement strand
ACACACACACACACACACACACACACACACACACACACACACACACAAATTTTAAGGGAAATAAAATAATAAATTTAAATCATGTTTCTTAATTGCTTAGGAAATTCAAGACATATTCACAAGTCATCTTTTAAAGTATTTTGTGAATAATTCAATTTTTGTATTCTACATAGGATACATCTGAGATTATATATAGTAGAAAACCATGTGTATTTATATTCTTTATCAATTTCTTCTTTCATATATTACATCCCTATCACAGTTTTCCCTCCCTCTCTAGTACCACCCCCACCAGCTCTACACTCCCCATCCACTCCTACTTTAAATATATCCTTTAGAGATCTTATTTTTTCCTTTTAACAGAACAAAACTCAAAAAGAAAGTTTTAGAGTATAAACCATCTTTACTGGTGGCTTCATTTGAAAAGTTTTACTCTAGATAATAAGTAAAAACAAAACAAAACAAAAAACAAACAAACAGAATAAACCCAGAAGATGATGCTTATAATCAGACTGTTGCCTGGTTAGCATAAAGCCAGAATCATAACACCCCCAGGATGGCAGCTTGAGAAGATCAAACTTTGGCTTCTTTTCCGCTTTGCTTTGTTTCCTTTTCTTTCAGTTCTTTCTTTTATATTTCATTCTTTAAGGTAAGAAAGGATAAAGAAGTAAAGAGATTCAAGATAACAAAGCACCAAAAGTTAATATGATAATTAGCTTGGTGCTACTCTTACTTCCAAATTCTTTAATGTCTTTAGCAAACCTCAAATATCTGAAGCCCAAACAATTGTAATGAAAAGAGATGGTTTGATATTTGCATATTACTAGTATCTACAGAATTACAACACTTAGAATATTTTGTTTCTAATTTACTAAAATTAGTAACAAAAATACATTTATAATTAAATATTCTGGTCTGATATTTTGCAAAGTGGAACACTCTGAACTTTCCAGGTAAATAAAATGTTGTTAAATAAGGTTGTGTTTATTGAGCTGGCATTAGTGGTTGCATTATCATATTTACATACAGTAAGGTTGAATATCTATAATGTGTGAACAAAGACAAATATTCTTCCTACTTTAAGGATACATGGCTGCAAAGTGGATAATGTATGTTTTTGTTCTTATGCCATATGATATACTGGAATATATGCTCTATTACAAATGTGGTATCAATTATACAAATGTGCTGCATTTTATAAATTCATGCTTCCCAAATTGGACAATGAATTGAGTTCATCTTGTACCTATTCTAGATACTGGGAGAAAACTCAAATCACCCTTACTATGAGCCAAATTTGTAAGTTTCAAGAATTATGTAAATACTGAGTAAAGGAAAGTGGTATTCATACGTAGTCAACTCCCTTTTTGCTGAAAAAGATTTTATCACAGAATGTACTATTTTGGTTATATTTAGTATATTTACTAAAGAAAAGAATATTTCATGGGTATTCATATATGCAAGGTGCAGGACAGAACTGTGAAATAGAACAGATCCATTTGGATTTTGCTCCCTAATGGTAGGACCATCAAAGAGAGCAGGTAGTATTTGGTCCTACTGATTTAAGCATTTTCCCTTAATCTCTTTTTTTTCAGATTTTATGCATTTAATGGCATGTTAATATTTTTCTGATAACTCCTATCAAAAATCTTGGCCAGTACAAAGTCTGTAGGCTATCTGTCTTACCAGAACAGTAAACCCAGTGTAGCATTCCTGATTCTATCTACTCAGTGACTAAGTCAGATTTCCTGCTAAATAGTCTAATGATTATACTAACTTAGATTGCCAATATCTTAGGAAAAAAAATCTACAAGTGGGTTCTAGTAACAAATCTACGATTCCACTTTTTCAGGAGGCCAAAGCATGAGCTCACTGATTGATAGTTTCTATGGGACACAGTGTAAATTCAGCCACAGCCTGCAGTACAAAGAGACCTTGTCTTAAATGTAGAATTTCAGAAGGGCTGAGGATGTTGCTCAGTGTCAGAACACTCAGTATGCCCAAAGCCGTAGATTCAATATCTACTATCACAAAAAGAAAAGAAGGAAGGAAAGAAGGGGGGAGGGAAAGATGAGAGAAATCTGTCTAAGACACGGACATTTTATATACTATCACAGAGGAGACTAGGTCATATACAGCGGAAACCCTGAGGAGTCTGGAATGAGCATAACTGATTTTCGGTGCACATCTGAACATACCTTTGACAGAGATCTGTGCTACCGCCTCAATGACACCCAGGGTTGACATGGCCACACAGGTGTAGTTTGCTGACTGTCTTACATCATTCAGTTCTAGGACATTTCTTCCTATTGGCATATCGTCTTCAGGCGTCAGATCTTCTGCCCCCAACATCCACTTCACATAAGGCATTGGTGATCCCACTGCCACACAAGTGATATTTACACTTCCACCTGGCATGATTTCATGATTAGTGGGTGGGATAGAGAATCTTGGTGGGACACGGCGAACTGGAACAAAACACAAGGCAACATGATAACATATACAAGAATAAAGCTGTTTGTTAAACATATGACATGCACCATACAGACATGATTAAACAATTTAAACATATTGTAAATTATCCAAAATCACAACAAAAAGAAAAACTGTGGATAGTACAGACCATACAAGTATGGTATGTGTATACACAGAATCATTTATTTAATCATTGATATCTTAGACACAGTCATACAACAGTTGATTCAGACCTACATTGGGCCCACACAAAAATGAAAATCTCTACAAATTAACAGTTCACAAACACCATGCATAAGATAAACACCAAACTATATACATGCATGCATATAACAATGATACTATGCAGGCATGTATATACAAAAAGTGACAGAAAAGTCATCAGCATGTGTGAGTAGCAAGATTGACTTCAGTTCCTTGTACTCCCAGCTGATATGAATTTGTGTATGGGACAGCCACATCCTACCCTGGAAAACATCACACTGAGTACACTGAACCAGCAATTTATTAGCTTTGAGATTCAGAGGGATATAGCCTCAAAACTTCAACTAACAAAGGAACAAACACAGATGTGTGTATGTTTTGTGTGTATGTATGTCTGTGTTCTGGGTCATATGTATGTGTCTTCTCTGTGTTTTGTGTTTATGTGTAAGTCTGTGTGCATGTGTCATGTGTGTATGTCTTTTGTGTGTGTGTGTGTGTGTATGTCGTGTGTGTGTGTGTGTGTGTGTGGTGTGTGTGTAACTGATAATCACAGTAGAAAAAACACATAACATCAATAGATACTATACTGGATTAGGTCATGCGAGTCATGCACAAGATGGACTCTTAAGGCCCACAATAGAACAAAGGAAGAACGGTTGGGATCCTAGACAATCCTAGACAAGGACAAAGAAGAAATAGTGGGGAAGAAAAGAATAAACACAAAGAATGTAGAGTATAGATATTGAGATGGAGACTTTAAAGTTAGAAGATTACAGGTTACAGGGAGGTTGTTACAGGTAGGGACTATAGACACATGGGAGGGGAGTTCACATTCAGGATTCCATTCAGTTTGTATATGAGGTTACATAGCACCAATGATCACAGAATCCAGTAAGAAGTATTTTATTTCTATATTCAAAGGGATGGACATTCAACCTAAAATACACAGCAGGATGTGACATTAAGAGGCTTGACCATACTAAAACGACATGGCACAGAAAAAGAACACACTACCAAGCAAACACTGTTCAGTGTTCCTGCTTCAGATAATCTGCATGTTCAGTCATATTTAAATACAAGCATTTGACACAGTACAAAGTTCAGGTGAGAGTGAAATAGGTTCTGTCTTGGATTTTAGGGGCAAAACCTTACACTATGAGAAGTTTAAATCAAAGGGACAACCTTTAGGAGTACATTGTAAATATAGATAGTAAACAATAATTTATTTTTAAAGTTATAGGAAAGGACTGGTAAACAATCTCTTAACCCCAAGAAGAAGATAAGGAATTCTGTCTGGATACTCTGGATATACTTAGGATCAAAAAACCTCTGACTGGAGAAGGCTCATTGCAATGGTGTGGGAGTGGGTGACATTCATAGGAAAGACAGTGCTAAGCATGCCTCCTGCAGTCAACTCAGAGGTTACTGAAGCAAGCAGGGGCCAGAGCAGACTCTGAGGCATCAAAGAACATATGAAGAAAAATGGAAGGATCAGGGAACAATTATATTACATCATCTGGGGGGTAGCAGGCACCCTGAGAACACAGAAATAAAGGGTGGGTGGGAAATGGGAAGAGTTGGGAAGGAAAAGAAAGCAGGAACACTGACCAATGCACTGGATCATAAAGAGTTAAGTGTTACCATTTCCCATGCACCCAGGTACATTCTCTACCCTCATGCACTGCATTCAGACATCACCAGCAAGCAACAGAAGCCAAGACCAGAACATTCTCTGCAATAATATACCATTAACCAAAAGAAGGCCACAGTGCAGCTACATTCATTTCATTTGTATTCTTTGTTATTGGATTAATTAATAGTTTTGTAAGGTGGGTAAAAAGTAAAAAACACACCAACCTTCTCGCAGCTCTGAGGGATGTAGGGGGGTTTGATGCAGAACACAATGAAATGAGGAAAAGGAGAAAAACAAGGGAAACACAGAGAGAGTAAAAAGGCCATATCAAGGCTTTCAACTACTACTTGAACATCGTTAATTGCTCTACTTCATTTTCCTACCCAAGCTGGAAAAGTTAGCAATATCTCATTGACTAATGCAGTATTAGGATCAATAGCTAGCATCATTTTGAAATTTTCCATAGAAAAAGGAATACATGCCTCATGCAGCAAAGGAGGTCACCATTGTGAGAAAAATGATTGGGGCCCTCAAAAATTTAGAGAAGAAAAGGTTCCAAATGCACCCCTATACCCACCCCAGCTACAGACTCCATAGAGAAGGGGGAAAGGCATCCCCAGGGGCACAGAATTATCTCTGACAAAAATTTCAAAATCAAGCCAGGTATTTTCTTATGGAATCCATTCTATATTACCTTAAGACCCTCACAGGCTGTAGCCATTCCTTCCCCCACCCATGCCTCGTGATACCCAGCATTGTAGACCTAGAACAAGACTGTTAATACCAGAAAGCAAAGCAAAACAAAACCCAGCAGGGACTGACTCTGACAACCCTAGGGAAGAGGGGTGCACCTTCCAGCTGAAACGACAGGTACAACCCTTCCTATGCTCAAGATACAATCATTTCAGTACTCATGAGAAAATATGAATGAATGCTTATAATGCATACTTACTTCAAGAACAGCTAATACTACTCCTAAAATACAATCATTACCCTATGACACATAAATGCATATAAATGTGTAAAACTGTGTTCTAATTAGAACAGCATAAGAGGAAGGAATTTAATTGTGCTATTTTTATGTAGCAACTGCTTTTCTCATGTTGCAGCCTTTATGCCCCTAGTTCCACAGCAGAGGCCAGGGAAACATAAAGACCTTCATGCTTAGAGCTGATTAGTAGCACACCAAGCACTCATTTCAAGGTTTGTAAGGAAACAGATGACAGCCAACAGAAAGAGTAGAAGAAAAGAGGAAAACTTCAAACAAATGCCAAGAACAGTCAGTCAGTACAGTCAAATTAGAATCAGAAGTAAAAATGCAAATAAATATCTACAAACCTCAAGCCTCGGGTAGATTTGAAAAAACAACACATTTCAAATTTTAACTTTCTACTTAGTAAACTGCTTCAGCAACAGTAATCATTACCAAATCCTCAGTTAAAGACTTCTATGATCACACAGACCCCGTGGGCAGCTCAACTCCCCCTGAGCCTGAATGGAGAAGCCATGCCAGGGTTATGTTGTTCCTACCTCTGACATATAAATTGGCAGGGGCAGAGTAGCGAGTGCCCGCGCTGTTGGTGGCAACACACTCATATTTTCCTTGGTCGGATTCTTCACTCTGTTCGATCTGCAGGGCTCCTGTATGGATATAAAATATATCACCAAAGAAGTGGTCAGAAGAAGGCATTTGGGGTTCAGCAAGCTAAGCCTCATAACAATATGAAAAGCCCTGCAAAGCGAAGGTCCACTCAACGTCGATTCAATCTCTTGCTAAGTTGCACAGACAGAAAATGATGCGATGAAAAAAACATATAGAGATTATTTTTACATCATCAATGCTAGCATAAGGAAACAATATCTCTTTTTCCCAAGCAAGACTTCTAGTCATAATTAGCACTCTTAGCTCCTAGCTAATAAAATGAAGATGGGTGAGACTGCTTCAAGGAAGTATGGCTTTTAAATAAAACAAAAGATTAATATTTGGTTTGGTTTTGTTTCATTTTGGCAACAAAAGTGGCGCAAAAGATAGGTACGCTCAAAAAAAACCAGGCTGAGTTTTCAAGAAAGTCTTCTGTGGAAGAAAGCCAAAAATACGCAGCGAGCACAAAAAGGCTGCACAAAGCAAAAAAAAAAAACTTAAAATTAGTCATTATCAATTATGAAAATATCACTTAAAGAAATAAAACTCCCTTAGGACATGCAGACTTTTTAAGAAAAGAAAGACAGTTTGCCACAACTTACAATCATTTCTGACATTTGCTGAAAAACAAAGAGTATTTGTATTAGAGGAGTTTTAAAAAGTTCAAAAGTAAGGCCCAGGCCAGCCAGGAAGAGCCAACCAATCACTGCTTGAGGACCTCTGGATAGATCCCCTAAGACACCCATCAAAATCCACTGTGGGATTAGCAGTGTGGTGTCACAAAACCCCAAGAAAAATACAAAAGAAGAATTACAAAAGAAACGCACACGGAATCAAAGTATGAAAAACCGGCAATACCACATACCACCAAGAGTATCGAGAACCTGTTTCCACGGCTGAAGGACAGAAGATCCAAAAATCCAGAGACGAGCACCCAAGAAAAAAAGAAGCGGAGAAAAAAGCACTGCTGTGAGACTGTAGGAGGGGTCAGGTGGAAAGGGGAGCCATTGTGTGACTTTTAAGACAGTAGGAGAAAAAAGAATTGAAGAACAAAAGCAAAATCCTTTTGAAAGATAAAGACAAAAAGCAGACGGTCCAGGCTGTCTTCTGCATGTCTGCCACTGTTCTCCAGACCGCCCTGGGTTTGGTCCAGAACAAGAACAGCTAAGGAAGAAAAAAATGATCTTTTTTTTTCTCCAGTTGGACAATAAAAAGGTAAAAGAAGAAGAAAAACAGGAAAAAAAAAGAAAAAAGAAAAAGGAAGAAGAAAAGGAAAAAAAAAAAAAAGAGGGACAGATGGTAAGCTGTGACTGGTCTGTGGTCTAACGACCTGGATATGCTTTCTTTGAAGCATATCACAACTTAAATAATCATTTTCATAAATAAAGAAATGAACAAAACAAAGAGAAAAAGAAAAAAGAAAATCCACAATATGAGAGTCACGAATCATAACCAAACGAAGGGAAAGAAATCAGGGTGATGGACATTATGGGAATGGATCTGAAAACAGGACAGAGATGGGAGGGATGAAAGGACAGGGAGAATGAGCAAGATCATTCTGTGAACGTTAGGTCAGCATTCTTACCTCTTATTGGTGTACCACCTGGGTGGATAATATGAATGCAAATAAGATTAGAAAGAAGAAGCATTAGTACGAGAAGAAGGGGGCTAGGGCTGGGGAGAAGAATTCGATTAGATTTACAGAATTAAATAAGGTCTTAAAAGAAACTTGAATTACTATACTGGTAAACAGGAATATATTAGATTGTATCATTAGATCATAAAAGCAAGGTGCATTAAACCACAGAGGGCAAAGGTCATAGTAGGCAGAATTGCCTTTTTCAGAGAAGCAACTGAGATCTTAGGTCTGGGTCACATAGGGTTAGAAGTATATCTTATAGCTTTGTATCCTTAAAAAAAAGAACTATACAGCATTTTTAAAGACATAGTTTAGGAAAATACTGGCTAAGCTATTTAAGTATATATATATGTATATATACTATTTAAGGAAATACAGACTAGCTAGAAACAAACACTGAGGATTGGAATCTTATGCTACTCATTATGTACATTGTGTGATTAACTTGTGTGCTATTTTATTTATTTATACAGTGTTCTTAAGATACACAGTTCTGTGGAAGTATGCATGTGTGCGCCACTACAAGATCTGGTGCCTACACTGACAGTTAGTAAAATGCATGCCATGCATTTTATTATTAATAATAATAATCATATTCTGAATATGGAAATTAGTGGGGGTGAAGTGCGCTTCAGAACTAAGCACTTACCAATAGATTCTGGAGATTTAAATATGGA
Source organism: Lophiomys imhausi (assembly GCA_907164525.1). Classification (NCBI taxonomy): domain Eukaryota; kingdom Metazoa; phylum Chordata; class Mammalia; order Rodentia; family Muridae; genus Lophiomys; species Lophiomys imhausi. Next base: position 298,351 of record CAJQZJ010034102.1, on the reverse strand, counting down.
GAGAAGAAAGACAGCATAAAAATATTATTATATTCCTCATAATTTGGTACAAAATTTTCAGAGTTAAAGCTTTATTATACTAAATCATCTATGTTACATGTGAATAATTATTTATTTACAATAACAGAATGCTAATCTACACAATTCTGATGACAACAAGCAAAAGAGTCAGTTAACAAGACGCTTTAACATCACAGGACAGGTCAAAAGTTGAGAATTCTGGGAAGACAGGCAGTTAACTTATAATTTTGTATCAATATTACTACCAACGTCATAGCACAGAGATTATTAGTATACATTCCTGTGAAATTGCCTAGGATCAGGCTCTAAACTTTTAGTAATTTAGAACGTTTTCTATTTTAATCTATAGGATCAAGGAATAAACTGGGATGAGAATGGGACAAGGAGTTGGAGTAAAGAGAAAGAAAACGGCAAAAGCTGTAGTCTATACCAAAGCAGACTTCTGTAGATCCAGTCACTGGAGGGGTCAAAGCCCTTGAGCATGGGTACCCACTGCCACAGCTACTGTGGGCAATGTTCACTAACAATGACACAGAAACAGTATTAATCAAATCCCTTCCTTTTATTAGTACTTTAGAAAAGGACTTTACAAAATACACCTGGTAACTTGTGAATCCATGTTTCTGTGTTTTGTGTACTAGTGAAAAGAAAGCAGATGTGCCCAAACACACTAAACTTTGCTACTTGGATGAGTTTAAATGTAGAAAAGAAAGCAGAAAATACACTTGAGTACAACTGAATTATTTTCATGTTTAATATGAACATTTTTATATGGAAATAGTCACTGGAGCGCCTTGCAAGTTTGGAATGAAATTCAATGTTGAAATAAATTTGTTTGAAAAGAAAATGAAGAAAGAAGAAAGAAGAGAAAATGGATCCATCAAATACCGCAGAAGAGCAGTAAATTAAAAATTATTAAGAATACAGTCACAGCAGTGAGCAATGTGGATTAAACAGAAGCCGCAAAATACACCAAGGGAAGATAGACTCTGGATGAGGCCATGACCTCACAAACATGGACAACACATTAAGTAACAGAGAAAGAGAAGAGGAAGGTAAATCAATACCTAAAAATCAAAAATTAAATTAAATTAAAATTAAAGAATAAAGAAGAAAAAAAGCTATTTTTAAAACCTGTCCAGGAGTTAGTGGAAACAGTGACAAGACCCTACCTGATCGTAACTGCTTAATACGACCATTGTTGTTGCTTGTGTCAACAGGTAAGAAATCTTTAAACCAAGTGATTTCTGGATCAGGATTACCGCTGGCTGCACAAAGCATGGTGGCAGTGCGGGTGCGTTCCACCACCTTCAACTGTGGGCCCATGTCAATGGTAGGGAAACCCCTAGGAATCTGATCCTCTGCAAGACAAAAGGCAACACAATTATTTCAACAAGGTTAATGTTACAAATTCATTATCTTTCATAAATCCGTTCCTTTTCTTATTCAACATTTGTGGAAAACTAAACATAGTCCATACCCTGTTGGACTACAACTAGATTAGGACAAAACGGCATGCTTATTCCTAACCAGTGATATACACAATCTATGTGGGGAGGAGGTGCACTAACAAATCGTACATTGTGTGTTAAATACTATAATGAGTAGTTCAGAAGCTCAGAGGGGAAGGCAATGGCCATACTAAAACCTGCCATGACTAGCATATACTAAAGGGAAGTGTTTTTGATGGATCTTTAGGAAGAAAATTTGACAGCTGACAAAATGGAAGATGGAATTTTTTTTTCTTTAGAAAGGTGGAAATGTTATACAACCCTAGATGTTGACACTTGCAAGCCACAGGATCCATCAGAGTATAAAGGAATAAGTAGAAATGAAGCAAGAAAGTTGGTTCATAGGCATATCAAACTATGTCTACTCCAAAAGAATATACTCCTCATAGCTTTCAAAGTGCTCTTAACCTCTGAGCCATCTCTCCAGCCCTTCTGTCAAATCTCTAAACAAACCAGTATAGTGACCATTTTTTCATACATTTACATTAAATTCTGTTAAATCAAGTCATCTGGAGATTAAGTAAAGCATAGGAGAATTATAAGGTTATATGCATGTTAGACCATTTTATATAATGAACCTGAGACTTAACAGCTTTGTGCAAATATGTGTATGCACATAAAAGTGTGTGTGCACATGTATGTGTGTGTGTGTTCTGGCACTAAGTTCTCAGATACTGAAGTGATGACTATGAGGATATGCATTTTTTCAAAGGAGCACATTCTTCAAACAGGATGAATTCTTCATAAGGAACTTCAATTAATCAGAAAATTTATAGTAGCTTTTACCAAGAACAAAGACAACTGATTACTAACACAAAAACATGCATTTTTTTGCAATGAGTGTATATTTTCCAAAAGACTAGTAATTTAAAAGATGTGATTTATACATTTTGAATATCTAATATGCTTAAAGTTAAGTTCTGCCTACCATATTGAAATTGCTCTAGACATTGTGCTTAATAAATTAGACTGGTTACCCCATCCTCATCAATATGCTCTTTCTATTCTTGGCAGCACTTCTGGACAAGAATAGAAAGCATTATCCACATTAGCCCCACAGGGTTTTAGCTTGATGGGTATTGCTCCCTATGAACACTGTTGTCAAATATTTAACTTCCAATAAGTTTCTGTATTAACTAAATAAGTATTTCCTCATGAACACTGAAAGAGTCAATTCTAAACAGTCCTGCAAACATAAACACAATTGCACAAATACAATGAGAGATCACAAGTGAATCATCTGGCTTCCTCTTGACTCTTACCAGCTCCAGTAACCCATGGGTCCACTTGATCTGGGATGTTTTTAAAAATTTACTTATTTGTGCATTTTACATTCCAATCTCAACCCCTCTCCCCAGTCCCACCCTCCCACTCACTTCCCCTGTGCCCTCCTCTGCCCCTGCCCTGCCTTGTACCAATCCACTCTGGCACATCAAATCACATCAGGACTAAGTGCCTCCTCTTCCTCTGAGACAAGACAAGGCAGGTCTGCTAGGAAAATGGGGTCCAGGGGGAGGAAACAGAGACCAAATTTGAAATAGTCCCCACTCCCATTGTTAGGGGATCCATTTAAGGACCAAGCAGCCCATCAGTTTCATATGTATAGTGGGCCAAGGATAAGTCCACGCAATCTCTTGGATTGGTGATTCAGTCTCTGTGAGCCCCCTATGTCCAAGTCACTTGGGTATGTAGGTCTTCTTGTAGTGTTCTTGATGCCAAACCTTCCCCAATTCTACCGCAAGGCTCGCTGAGTTTCACCTAATGTTTGGCTGTGGGTCTTGGCATCTGTTTCCATTTTCTGCTGGATAAAGACTCTCAGATGGCAGTAATGTCAGGTTCCTGTCCAGTGCCCTTTCTCCTATTTTATTTCCTCTTCTTAGAGGGATTCAAGCACCACCCCTTGAGCCCTCCTTGTTACTTAATTTCTTTGGATCTGTGGATTGCAGCATGGTTATCCTGAACTTAATGGCTAATATCCACTTATATTCATAAGTTCATGCCTTTCTGGGTCTGTGCTACCTCACTAAGGATGATCTTTTCTGGTTCCAACCACTTGCCTGCAAATTTCATGATGTCCTTGTTTCTAATACCTGAGTAGTATACCTTTGTATAAAGGTACCACAATTTCATTATCCATTCCTCAGTTGAGGGACACCTAGGTTGTTTCCAGTTTCTGGATATTATGAATAAAACTGCTATAAACATAGTTGAGGAAATGTCCTTGTGGTTTGGTGGAATATAGTTTGGGTATATGCCCAGGAGCTCAGACTGGTATAGCTGGGTCTTGAGGTAGAGCTATTCCCAATTTTCAGAGAAAGTGACAGATTGATTTCCCAAATGGTTATACAAGTTTGCACTCCCATCAGCAATGGAGGAGTGTTCCCCTTTCTCTACATTTTTGCTAGCATGTGCTGTCACTTGAGGTTTTTATCTTAGCCATTCTGACAGGTGTAAGATGGAATCTCAGTGGTTTTTATTTGCATTTCCCTTATGGCTAGGGACATTGAGCATTTCTTTAAGTGCTTCTCATCTATTAGATGTTCCTCCGTAGTGAATTCTTGGTTTTGCTCTGTACCCTATTTTTTATTGGATTACTTGGTTTGTTGGTGTTTAATTTTTTGAGTTGTTTATGTATTTTGGATATTAACCATCTGTCAGTTGTGGGGTTAGTGGATCTTTTCCCAATCTGTGGGCTGATGTTTTGTTATACTGACAGTGTCCTTGGCCTTACAGAAGTTTTGCAATTTCATGGTCCCATCTAATTAATTGTTGATCTTAGTTCCTGAGCTTTGGTGTTCTGTTCAGGAAGTTGTCACCTGTGCCAATAAGTTCAAGGCTGTACCCCACTTTCTCTTCTATTAGATTTAGTGTTTCTGTTTTTATGTTGAGGTGTTTGATTCACTTGGACTTGAGTTTTGTCAGGGTGATAAATATGGATCTATGTGCATTCTTCTACATGTAGACATCTAGGTAGATCAGCACCATTTGTTGAAGATGCTATCTTTTTTCCATTTTATGGTTTTGGCATCTTTGTCAAAAATCAAGTTTCCGTAGGTGTTTGTGTTTATTTCTGGGTCTTCGATTCAATTCCATTGATCAGTATTTCTGTTTTTATGCCAATACCATGCAGTTTTTATTACTATTGCTTGTTAGTACAGCTTGAAATCAGGGATGGTGATACTTGGAGAGTTTTTTTTTATTGTACAGGACTTTTTTCTATATCTTGGGTGTTTTTGTTTTTCCATATGAAATTGAGAATTGTTCTTTCAAGGTTTGCAAAGAATTGTATTGGGATTTTGATGCAAACTGCCTTGAATCTGTAGATTACTTTTGGTAAGATGGCCATTTTTATTGTTAATACTACTGATCCATGAACATGGGAGATCTTTCCATCTTCCGATGTCTTCTTTGATTTCTTTCTTCAGGGATTTGAAGTTTTGTCATGTAGGTCTTTCACTCGCTAGGTTAGAGTTACACCAAGATATTTAATGTTGTTTATGGATATTGTGAAGGGTGTTGTTTCTCTAATTTTTATCTCAGGCCATTTATTGTTTGTGTAAAGGAGGGCTACTGATTTTTTAAATTTCATTTTGTATTCAGCCACTTTGCTGAAGGTGTTTATCTGCTGTAGGAGTTCTATGATAGTATTTTGGGGATCACTTATTTATACTACCATATCATCTGCAAATAGGGATACTTTGACATTTTCCTTTCCAATTTGTGTCCCTTTGATCTCCTTTAGTTGTCTTATTGCTCTAGCTAAAATTGCAAGTACAATGTTGAATAGATACAGAGAGAGTGGAAAGCTTTGCTTGTCCCTGAGTTTAATGGAATTACTTTAAGTTTCTCTCCATTTAATTTGATGTTGGCAATCGGCTTGCTGGAAATTGTCTTTATTGTGTTTAGGTATGGGCCTTATATCCCTGATCTCTCAAATACTTTCATCATGAAGGGGTGTTGGATTTTGTCAAAGGTTTTTTTTAGCATCTAGTGAGATAATCATTGGACTTTTAAACAGGTAACATTCCAATTTCTACTGAAGAGTCTCTACTCTGGTGCCTTCACCATGGAGTCAGTTGGCCATATGTGTCTTTTCTGCCTTTTTTCTATAGCCTTGTTATAATTCAATCTTCTACACTTCAGTGCCTAGGCTCTTTGTTAAATCAGTTCCCTTGCCTCTGTAGAGAATGCCTCTCAGTTGAAATCAACTAATTTAAAAAGCTTTTCCAAACTCCTTCTAACACATTTAATCTTTTCCTCACCAAAGCTACCAGAACAGCAAGCAATTAAATCCATCATTTGTCTCTGTGCAACATGAATTCCTTCATGTTTATTTACACCCCAATAACCTAACATCATATAATCAGGATTTTAAATGCCAGTGTGCCCAAGTCTAAGAATTTCCAGAAAGAGGTAACCAGAATAGTTTAGGACTGTTCAGATTACTAACGAATGTCAAATGCTACCAATGAATGGGAATGTTTTTTGACTATCTTAGTCCACTGCAAGAGGAAGCTCATCGGCTAAAAATTCGAACTACAGAGTCTGGGTATTCAAGCTGGGTCCATTTGAGTTTGATACCTGCATGTAGGAGAGACTATTTCTTACCAGACCAGGTTTTTGGAGACTAGAATGGATATATAAGTAAAGCAAGAAAACAAATAATAACAGTTAATTTTAATGAAAACTAACTTGAAAGATAAACTGGTATCATACTGTGTTTCTTCAAATATTAAAATTCTTATGAATTCTCAGAGAAGTAGAGGTCTACACTAGACAAGTGTAAGCTACAACTGTTAAGACTTTCAAAATGATTTTTTTCAAATCTCAAAAGGAAAATTAAAAATTGAAAGTGAGATAGGGAATACCTTGAGCATTGGATTGTAATATTTAAAATTCTATTTCAATTGAATTCTTTCAAAGTCTGGTTTATGCCTCTATAGATTTTGCCAATGTATTTACATGTACAGCATTGCTATAATGTTGTTTGAGGAAAAAAAAACAAACATAAAAACAAAAAAAGAAGACAGATCAATAGCTTTGAACTGCACATATTATTAAACATCTCACTTGGCAGTTATTGATCAAAAACTGCTTCAGATAATAAAAATAATTGACTTTTTGTGCGAAAAAGTGCAACACATTGCCTTCATCATTTAGAAATGAGACTTGTGAAAACCATTTATGGGAATGAAGCCCTCATCATGGAGGTAACTTGAAACATGGACTTCTGCATCTCAAGCAGTTGCATCTTTTTTCTTTCCCTTGGCTCAAGAAAGACACTCTAAAGCTTCCTTTTCAAACACACAATGCACTGCAATGAATACTTTTCTTGCATATTAATCTACAAAGGAATGTAAAGAGAATTTCTTTCTTAGTCTTAATAAGGGTAATTAAATTCTATCCACCACCCTTCCTTGCACAGAACCTCTTTGAATCTACTATCTTCATTAATATTTCATGAGAAACATCACAATGTAACAGATTCAAACAGCCAGAGCTGTTACAAGTTGACAGATGGGGCTTCCTTCCAACTTGACTGTCAGGTATCTGGCAATAAAACTCAGTATTCAACATAAAATAGACGGTAGAAAAAATGAAATTTCTAATTGGAATGGTTATCTCAGTGTGTGTAGTTTAGAAGATGTTAATTGCTTTTTTATCCTCTGTATTTATTAGTAATTTATATAAAACTGCCTCAGCCATTTGATAACATAAGTTTTGACAGTTTAATCAAGTCATTAGAAACTTGAGCCTCAAATCAGTACCAATAACATCTTAACCAAGTAAACACTCTAAGGGAAAGGCAGGTATCAAAAATGAACAAACTATCCATGTTAGCACTTCTAAACTTCTACATGAGGTGAAAAGAAAAACATTTTGTCCTATTCATTAATGTGCTCATTAAGGTTTAAAGTGCCTTACTTATCACCGGTCTGTATTAATATTCAATCATGCAGAATTAGCTTCTAATTCAGCAACAATTTAAATCAGACTTGACCTTCAGGAAACCATTTGGTCTGCTGCTTTGAGAGGCCATTAAAGGGCAGATGACTACACACTTGTGCTTAGGCCATTGTGCGCGCGCGCGCGCACACACACACACGCACGCACACACACACACACACACACACACACACACACACACTGTTTGAGATGGCAGTTAGTTACAGCAGGCATGAAAACACAGCACAGGCACTGACTCTGTTTATGTTTTAATGAAATATGCTGATAGGAAACTTTCAGTTACGCTCAAGAAATAGAAATGCGAATGTCAGCATTTTGCTGAGTTAATTTAACATTGCCGTTGAACTTAGTGACATAACTAGGACTTGAAAGGTATCTGTGAGCAAAAGGGTATCACTATTCTATGAATGATAAGGCAATGATATTGTATAATTGTCTACGTTAAAGTGCTTTAATTGTTCACCTATAAATAATTTGAGGAAGGTTTTTACTTTCACTCTAATTCCATAAATGCTGAGCCTTTCATATTTGAAAGGAAACCACAGAACTCTAATTTATCTGCTATGTCTGCAGAGTCCTCTTGAGGCGGCCTGAAGGAGTTCTCACTGCCTAACACTGTTAGAGATTTTGCAGTGAATTCAACCTAACTACACCTTTTACTGATTTAAGGAAGTTTTTACTGAAGGACTGTTTATCATAGTCCTTAAAAAACAAATAAACATAGACCTTTTTTCTTGTCAATGAGACACTTTGCCCTAGTGGTGCTGCTTGTAGTCTCTCAAGTGTATGAGGAGGCTCTTGGCCCTCATATGACTGCTGAACTGGGGCAGAGACTGTTATGTAGGGACACTCCACTCCAGAGGAGTGGGATGGAAGGGATAGGAGGTAGAGAGTGGGAGGGCAGGACTGGGAGGGGTGGAAAGAGGACACTGTGATGGAGATGTAACCTGAAGTAATAAACAAACAAACAAACAACTAACTAACTAACTAACTAAATAAATAAATAAATACATACATACATACATAAATAAATACATAAATAAATAAATAAGAAGTAGAAAGCAAAAACAAACAAATGATATAATAGATATGTCACCAATATTTTCATGTCTACCAATGGTATGCTTCCTCACATGTACCACCAAAATATTTGTTAACTTTTCCCAAACATTCAGATTTTATTGACAAAACAAAGGTTTTACTGAGAGTGATGTGATGGTTTGAGAGTGCCCCCCTCCCCCATAGGCTCATACATTTGAACATCTGGTCACCAGTTGGTGGAACTGCTTCAGAATGATTAGTTGGCATTGCCTTGTTGGAGAAGGTGTGCCACTAGCAGGGATGCTTTGAGGTTTCTGTACTGTCATTGGAGTTCTTGATGTGAACTCTGAATGGGTCCTGTCGCTATGCCTTAGCTCCACCATCATTGACTCTAACTCTCTGGAACCATCCATCCAATAAATTATTTTTCTTTAATTTGCCTTGCTCATTGTGTCTTATCACAGCAACAGAACAGTAACTGAGTGGTGTTATAATAAAGCAAAAGCCCATCTCAGGGGAGAGATGAGCAGCTTCTTTTCTTGGATAAATTGCCCCAGAATTTAGGTCTGTGAGTACAGAAAAAGAAACACCTTACTACAATTATTAGATACATGAACTCATGAAGTCATGGAAGGTGTGGGGGACTTATTGTTCTTTATTTTATAAGCCTCCTGTAAACACATATAATCTCACATATTTAAGATGTTACATCACCCATTTCAGCATTCACTCAAAAAGCATTTCTATTTTCCTAAATGACTTTCTCCCTGTCCCTCCTTTAAATAGTTATCCATTCTTGAATACACATGTGACTCTATTTTTGTCTATCTGTGAAGCATGTTCTTATACATTCTATGGGCATACTGAACAAAAATGGACTTGCAGGCTCACAGAATGGCTCTCCATGCATGTTTCCTAACAGATTTATTTTAATATGGACACAGAGATGTACACTGTTCATGTGATTCATTAACTGATTACATTGGCTGTAGGATTAACAGCAATTAAGTTCCCAATTTCTTCTTTATATAGGAGTCTTCCTTGCATGAACAGGTTGTAAGCTGCTAAACATAAGAACTAGAGCCACATAAGAACATATTAATACTGTGCTACTGAAAAAGCAGCCAGAAGAATCTGTCCGCAGATTTATTGTTATCACATCTAGGGAGCAATTCTGTTTTTGGTATTTAAAGTCATGGACAAATTAAAAAAAAGTGAATAAACATGTATGTGAGGCAAACATTGAATCCAGCTTAAATGACAGGAACAAAGATGTTTATGTTACTGGGTATCATATGGGTTCAGGAATATATGAGAATCTTATAGAGAACTGAAATAAATTTTATGACTTTGAAAGCTGGAATGACCCAGCTCAGGAAGTTTTTGTTATAAAACGAGGAGTCAGGTTTTGTAACCACACCCCACACCTATGATTTCACTGCTTAAGAGGCTCTGGCAAGAAGATCGTAAGGTTGAACCCTGCATGGGACAAAGATGTAAAAGAAAAAGAGGGAGAGGGACTGAAGAGTGTGACAGGAAAGAGAGGAATGGGAAGAAAGGAAAATGGAAAAGTTACATTAGTAATGCTGAAAATATACTACTTTCTTAAACAAAAGTACTAAAAGCTCAAATATACATATGTATGCTCCACAAATATTTGGGGGGATGGGAGGCTGCTGGAAAGAAACCAACAGAGAAATATTTACTATTTCTATCCAGTATATAGGTTATTAAATCTTCATACATGAGAACTACAGATTCTCTTTGAAATGTTAAATAAACAATGGTTTTAAGAAGGTTAAATAAGGTGATAAAGTAATATACTTATGGAATGTACATTAACAAATTGAAGAGAAACATTTTAATTATTACACTTCCCAGATGCTCAGGAAAGTAAACCATTGATTTTACAGAATTTTACTGATACCCTCCTTTTTTTTAATAATTTATTTTTTATTTCTTCAAGTTACATCTCAATCACAACCTCCTCCCTACTCCCCCCTCCAGTCCCACCCTTCCACCCTCCTACCCCTCAACCCCCCATCCTCTATCCTTTCTTTTTTTTTTTTTTAGTTTAAGGTGTTTCTTTTTCCCCTCAACAGCTCTCCCTTTCAGTCCAACAAAAGGTTCTTTCTCTTATAACTATAAATACAATACAAAACAACAGAAATAAATAGGCCAAAATTATGAGAGTTATATGGCTTAGCCTACATTCCCAATGTCCAGTCCATATGTATTTGGCACCTGACTTTAACATTCTACTATCTAACCATCTCCATGTGTTTAAAGTTCTATATCTAACTCAGCTTTCATACTAACTTGCCTCACAATTTTAAAAACATCTTCTTAGATCCAGAACACCCTCTTGATTCCTAAACAACTCAAAATTTAACTATGAGACTCTAGCTATCTATTCTTCAACCACCTCAGAGACCTGAGAGGGATAAATATATCTGATTATATAGGAAGTACAGGGCTTGCAGCTTCCAAAACAAAGAAATGACAAACCAGTGACTGCCTGGACAGTTCCCATTTTCTCTCCATACATTATAGCCTGATAACCTCCTTTGTTCCAAACTTAGCGAGGCACTAGGCATATAGTAATTAAGATAATCTCTATACTGTGTGATTTAATCATTGTTCAAAACAGTGATAAGGTCTCCACAATAACAGTCTCCATTCACAAGGAGGACAGAATGTGATAAAAGATGAGGCATACCAGCACTGCCTGGCATCAGGGCCTTGTATCTACTAACATTAATATAAAAGCAAAGCTTCAGTAACTCATGGAGTAGAATAGAAGCATGTGACCCAAAGGTTTGGTATGATAAGATTTGCAGCCATAAACTGAAAGAAAAAAAAAACAATGCACACAAATCAGGGACACAGGGACAATTCAGGGTTAGGTGTGTTTAGGGAACAGTGCCTTCCTCAAACCTCTACAGAGCCCAAGCTCTTCTTCCAGCTCTGAACAGCATTCACTTCAGTCCAATGTAAAAAGGACTATACGTTCAGATGACTGTTCCACAGACAGAGTTCAAGCATAGACCTAAATATCCAGGACACCACATTACAAAAGACTAAAATTATCAAACTCTATTTTTTCAGGACAGGGAGACAGGGTTTCTCTGTTAAGCCCTGGTTGCCCTAGAAGTCGCTTTATAGAACAGGCTGGCCATTCAGAAATTCTCCTGCCTCTGTTTCCCAATTGCTGGGATTAAAGGTGTGCACTACCACTGTCCAGCCCAAATTCTTTTCTTTATGTCACAAGGTTTCTCTTTTTATTATTCAAAGAAGTTGAATTAACTATTCTTTAGGAGTAGGTCATATGAAGAACTTTATATATCTGTTTGTTTGCTTGCTTGCTTATTCTTTCATTTTTTTGTCACTTATTTATTGTGGTACTAGAAATTAACCTATGACCTCTCATATACTAGGCAGAAGGCCAACCACTGAGCTACATACATCCAGCAGTGTTTTGTTTTGATTTTTAATAAAATTATATGTTCCACATCTATCTATTTATAAAATTGTGTGCCATAGTGAGTATGTCGCAGAGCATGCATGGCCATTAAGGTTATTGGTTCTCCCATCAACTACATGGAAACTATTTCCAATTCAGGAAGTAAGCTACATCCCTGTGATGCAGTGAAGAGATTTTAAAGATGAAGCTATAAAACCAGAGACATTGTAAGTTTTGTTCTCTAAAAGTCAGGGGCCAAATATGTATAAACTGGACATTGGGAAGGTATACTGGGCCATTTAACTCTCATAAATGTGGCATATTTATATCTGTTGTTTTGTATAATACTTACTGTTATAAGAGAAGGAGCCATCTGTTGGACTGAAAGGGGAAACTTCTGGGGGGAAGAGGGTGGAAGGGTGGGATAGGAAGGAATAGGGAGGGGTTTGTTACTGAGATGTAACTTGAAGAAAAAAAAATAAAGTATTTAAAAAAAATCCTCCAATTCAGAAAACACTTGAATACACAAAGTGAAATAAATTAAAACACATACCTATGCTATATCACCATAGGCTAACATAACCTTTCTATTCTGTTCAGTTCTAAAAAGTCTTAGAATCCAGTAGACCATTCTTGCTAATTTCTGTGTGGCATGAATTGTCTACTGAATTAAACACTGTTATGCTCTGTAACTCTAAAACAAGTATCTGAGCCTTTGCAAGCAGCAAAATTATGACAATGGTGGGGTCTGTATGTCCATTTCCCATGAACATACATCACAGACTTCAAAATTAATTTATTGTTCCATGTCAAACAAACAGCAAACATTCAAATATTTAAGTTCTAGATTGCCTGTGCTTTTATTCGATTTCATTTTATTGTGCTTCCTCTATGCCAAGTGTTTATCCTGAAATAAATATGCACCATGAATAGTGATAGTCTCTTACTCAGTGCCTGTACAATATGGAAAGCACACTGAAAAACACAATACTTGGGCATCTTTTATGTTTTAAGAAGAAAACATTAGATATTACCACCATACAGGATGTGATAGTGATTTCTCAGATTCCTATACTTGAAACATTCTTCCTTAAACATGCAACAATTGGTTCCTTATTCATTAACACTTGGTTTTAGGTAGATGTAAAGTAAAAGATACATGAGGAATGGAGAGTATGAAGTACTCAAGTATTAGGATGTATTAGGGACGCCAAATACACTATGTATCTATATCTTTGAGTTTTGTGGAGGACAAGTAATGGTGTGATGTCTGTTGTGACCAGACATCAAAATGGCAGAGTTTGTATGTAAAGAGTTTACAGATCCAGAAACATGAGAAGACAAAACACATTTGTGCTGTTACTTTTGTCCTTACATGATTAGTGGTGTCTGCCTGAAGAAACATATCACAGTACCATGGAATAGAAGGAAGAGAGACATTTACAATTTTGCAAAACATCAATGTACTTCAAGTCATTATTTTCCAGGATAAACCACAGTATCAGGGCACAAAGAGGAATTGTTTGTTTCTAAGAAGCAGCCCTGGAAGAAGGGAGATGAATCATTCTTTTTTCCTTTCTTAAGGAGACCTATATAAACAAGGCTTTCCTTTAGAATTCCACAAGGCAGCAGGGGATCATGTGTACTGTTCTGACATCATAACCAGATTTTCAAAAATTAGCAATTCTTCATGTGAAAAAGTAACAAAATAAAAGCAAAACCAGTTTTTAATAAATTGATGTGTTGAGGCATTATCAAAATGATGCCTAAAGAATGAAATTACGAAAATCATATAAAGTAGTTCCTAGCTGTAAGGCTAGTCTCCTTGGAAGTAGGAAAAAATTGCCCACTCACGAATATTTCAAATTTAATAAATATATTACCTATCTGGCCTTAGACTAATTATGAGTGAGATGCAATGAATAATTATCAAAAAGTCCTCTTTGCTTTTAAGGACGTTTACTGTATTGAGGAGTTAGCAATTTTTTTTTTCCTGTGATTATGCCTCATGTAAATAAAGAATCTGAGCTGATGAGATGTCTCAGCTGGTTAAGTTGCTTGTCACCAAGACATATGACCCAAGGTCAAACCCTGGGAACCATACAGTAGAATGAGAGAAGACTTCTGTGAGTTCTTCTCTGAACTTCACATTTAATAAGGTGTGTATGCAACTGTATTCACACACACGCACACACACAAAACACACACACTGGATAAATGTAAAAAATAATAATAGAAAAGTAGATATTGATAAGCTGTTACAAGCTTTAACTGCTAAAAATTTGTATAGCAATAACTGTGCACATGGGATTTCAGAGCAAAATTCCATATTATGAAATACTCGTTACATGCTGAGAGTTTCACAAAGTAATTTTGGCATGGAATAAAGCAAAGTAGTTGAGAAGCAATGTATGCAATTATCCCACAAATTTCAAAGTAATGACTGCATAGCAGAATACCAATCCCAGTTAGACTGGGTTATTGTCAGAATGTGGTGGATGAAACTTTACATTGCAATACGTCAGTAACTCATACCAATATTCAGTGTTTGGCTTTAGCTAATCATCATTCTTAAAATAAGACAAATTCATATAAAACAGGAAAATTAAAAGAATTATTTTTCCCAACCTTCATACTTAAAAATAGTATTAATACTTTATTGGCCATTGAAATAAACAGAAACTACAGTGATGCTTGCTGTCCTTTCTTGGGTCTGAGAATCTAACAAAGATAACAAAATTTACTATTCACTTGCTTTTAAAAATATGCTTTTTATCAATTTATATTTTTAACAAGTATGTTTCAAAACAGCCAAAGCCCCCCACCATGTGCAAGTTTCACTCTGAATGTTAAGATAAAGTCCATACTAGAAAGACTTATTTTAAAACATTAATCTGATGATTTTTAGAAAAGTAGAGCTGCAATTCAGAATTTTGATTGTTGTTCTATGTTTTTACTTTGTTGTAGAAAGCAAGTTGAACGGACAGAAATGGTCAGAAAAAGGCACTGCACATTTCTGCAATCTCCATTATTCACTAGTTTATTCTAAACAAGTTTAAAACAAAGCTGAGAAAGCCATTTGCCCTGAATATTAACAACACTTTACAAACAAACAAAGAACATTTTTTAAGTCCTCAAGTGTTTTATTTAAAAGAATATCAGAACGAAACAAATGCAGCTTTGGGTAGGAACTAAAATACTGGAGTACAAACAGCTACACAGATGAAAGCTTGAAGGACCTAAATGTGGCTCAATTTGGTTGTCAATAAAGTATTTAGTGGAGCTTTGGGAGTCCTATATAAGAGAGGGAGGAGGAATAGAGAGACCCAGAGGGATGAAGATCAACAGTACTAACTAACCTAGACCCCTAGAGGCTTTCAGAGACCAAAACAGTAACCAAAAAAAAAAAAGAAGAAGAAAACAAGCTTAGACTTGACCTATAGCCCCTAAACAAATATAGAGGAAAGGTAAGTTAGTCCTCATACAGATCCCTTAGCAAGTAGGTATGAGGCAGTCTCAGTCATGGACTTTGTTACATGTTAGTGGGACACTTTACCATAGTGGTGCTGCCATGCTGGGTCCCAGAGCAAGAAGAAGCTTAGCCCTCATGTGAGTGATGAACTGAGGGGTATTGATATGGGGGGACCCCCATACCGGAAGAGTAGACTAGGTGAGAGAAGGGGTAGAAGGTAAGATGGGACAGAGAAGAGAGGAGGGAGGGAGCTGTGACTGAGTTGTAACTTTAATTAATCAATAAACATATAAAAATATCACTGAAAAAATAAAGTATTTGACCTGATTAATTTTAACACACTGAATGAAATGAATGTACACCACTATATATTTTTAAATATATAAATCAATTTTCAGTGTGGTGTAGGAATAGTTACATGCCCTCAAAATATTTTCCAAACAAAATGTATTAAATATAAAGGAAAGGCTAGTAATTTTACAATGGAGTAGGCGCATAAAAACAAACTTGCTAAGAAAATCAAATTTAGTAATATCAGGAATTGGACAAATCAAAGGTATTTGATAAGAAAATATAATGACATTTCCAATACAACCCTGCAGAAAGACTCCCAAATAAAATCTGGAATAAAAACCAGGAAGATGTATTTTCATTTTTCAAAACTGCACATATCAGAAATATCCATGAAAGGTTACACTGACAATTCTGAACTGAAGACTTAAGGACAGTTAAAGCTGCTTGAGTTGGGAGAACTAGGATTGTTTCAATTTTCTAAACTACATAGAGGTAGATAAAGTGAAGTAATGTTATGTTTTTCCTCTATACTTTTTTTGTAAATTTTAAAAATGTTTTTAAATGAAATAGAATTATATCACTTACCTTATCCCTTTCCTCCCTCCACCCTCTCCCAGGTATCCTCCCTTGAAGTCTTGTACCTGCTCACTCTCAAATTGACAATCTCTTTTACTTGGATAATTATTGTTCCAATGTGTGTGTATATATGCATGTATGGGCATATGTATGCATGTATATGTGTATGCATATGTGTAAAAATGTATGTATGCACATATGGGTGTACACACATGTATGTGTATGTATATATTATGTATATTGCATATGTATGTGTATCACATCTGTGTATACATGTGTATGCATATATGTGTATATATGAATGTATATTTATGCACAAATCTATAAAAACATAACCTTTTTGTGCATATTTGATGCTCATATGTATACAGTTTCAAGGCTGACTACTTTGGACTATACAGTCAGTAAGGCCGCTCATTTCTGTGAGAAGCTAATTCTTCTTTTCTCAGCAGTCATTAGTTTTGTGTAGTTCCTTTTTTAGGGGTGAGATTTCTTGAAATTTCCACAATTATATCATAAATTCAATTTAAAAATTATTAGAGTTTACTAAAATCTCAATTGTATGGTATTTTTTCCTAAGTCTTCTGGGTAGCAAGAAGCACTCATTCAATTCTGTCCTAAACAACAAATTATTTCTGAGAAGATATTTCTTCTATGGCCGGGTGAACATCATAGTTATTGAGTTGCCATTTCAACACCAAACAATTTTGCAATGATGACAATGACCAAAAAAAAAAAAATACATTAGGTCTGGAAATACACAAATTCCTAAAACTAAGTTACGTATAGAACTTTAAACTCATTGGGATAGACAGATAATAGAATATTATTATCAGTTGCCAAATACATATGGACTGGACATTGGAAATCCATGTTAGACCTTATAATTTTCATAATTGTTGCCTAATTGTTCTTATTGTTTTGTATTGTATTTATTGTTATAAGAAAAAGGGCCTTTTATTGGACTAAAAAGAGAAGCTGTTGGAGAGAAAAAGAGGCAAAGAGAGTAGGAGAGTGAGGCCAGGAGGGGGAGGAGTGTGAATGGAATTGAGATGTAACTGGAAGAAATAAATAAATGTTGGAAAAATAAAAAACAAAAAAAATAAAGTAAGACTTGGACATATTTCATCTTTCAATCTGAAGCTCACAAGGGTGAGAATTCAAAAGACAGTCTCAGCACATGAAAAGAAATGCTTCTTATAAAAGTAATTCTTTTACAGTTAATCATATATTATAGACAGAAGTAGGTTAAAATCCTTTTATTGATTTTCTACACAGGGATCTGCTACAGAAAAACGTAATAATACAATTTGGTGATTTTTTGTTCCAATTAAAACAATTACCAATAAAGTGGATATGGGGCCATCTTCACCATTGGGAATTGGCAGAAGAGGCTGCTGTGTTAAACCATGTGTGTGTCCTTAAGTATTTGTCTTAGTGAAGGCAAAGAAGATGTCCTGCTGATACATGTGAGTTCAGAACACCCACTATGGAGTTGCCAGGAGATCTCTGGGTATCTGTCCAGAATGCCTTGGAGATAACCATGCACTTGCACAAAGTTTTATTCATCTAGTAGTTCAATCTCTGTAATCTGAACACAGCTGAATGTGCCAGCAAAGTTTCTTTCCATCCAGAGAAAAAAAATCCTGAAGTATTAGAGCATGACAGTCAATGGTTTGAGTTGTACTCCTATAAAGACAGAGCATTAAAACTCTCCTTATAAATAATTCATGACTGTCACATTTTAATATATGACATGCCAATTAAAGAGATACAAGTTTCCAATGATAAGATGATAAAGCCACACAATGAACCTCTCTTTTTTTTTTACATATTAAAACAATCCAGAGAGTTCATATTCATTTAGTTGTAATAGACTGGCATATTGTTATTAATTTAGGAAACATGCAATCTCTAATTCTTAACAAAGTGACAGGAACTTGACAAGAGAAGAAAGTTATTCCTGTCTTGAATTTACTAACAAAGAAAGCTAACATATCCCGCTGCTCTCCACACAGCATGAGAGGATTGTTCTTATGTTTACTGCAAGATTGATGGTCCTTCAGTTGTTTAGTGATGATCATTATGAGGCTGCTGAGTAAACAATGTGTGAGCATTCACTAAAGGAAGAGCATTTATTTTAGCCAGAGTCGTAAAGTCACTAGGATACTGAAGTGTACACTGTTAAATATAAAGATAAAGTCATATGCTCTATAGCTTGGGCTGCATGAGAAAATTATAATCAAATGGGCAAATTTTACAGGTTTTCAAAAATTAGCTCAGAAGTATAGCAAAATATGTTTGCACAGAAAGAGGAAGCCATATCCCATTTGCTTTTCTAATGGCAAATGTATGCTCCAAGAGTTAGAAAATGAGGCTTCAAATTTCCTAGATGTCCATACAGAACACATGAGACACAATCAAGGTCTGCCTGTTTGTTTTCTGACAAAACTGTTCCTTTGGCTATGGCAGCTGGACCTTTATTTTTCAGTTAAATCAGAAAACACTAATGTGAGAGTGTGTGTTTGTCTGTGTGTGTATGTGTGTGTATGACCATATAAATGAATGTGTATGTATACATGTATATAATGTGAATATAATTTTATAATATATTATACAATGTATATACTAATACAAATATGCTGATGTATAAGCTTTCATTCAAAGCCAAATCAGCTTTTCCAGGACATGGTGAGTGGTGATCTAAAGAAAGTTCTCTAAGATAAAGTTACCATGGTACATCTTAAGAGAGAAGAGACAAGAGAATATTATAGCATATAAATTAACAACTTTTAAATGTTTATTTCTCTTCTCAGAGAAAATGCAGTGAGTAATAGATTAAAACAAGCAAAATCACAGTATCTAATTCCACTTCTTTCATATCCCAGAAGTAATTCCTACTGATAAAAAAAAAAAACCTCTTTTTGATGGAAGTATATATAATATTTATCTCAATGGGTACATTATTTTCTCCCAATGGGACACAGTGACTTGCTTGGATCATTTACCTTCTCACTGTTCTACTTAACTTATGGTAAAAGTGTCCAGGGGCACCCAGACTACAGTGTCACTCCTGAATGGATGCGATAATCTGTTTTGATCTGAATAATTCAATAAAAGGCAAATATTAAGTGAAAAATTTCTCCACAGAAACATTTATGAACTGTGGACCATAGGACTGTTCTGAACAAAACAATGGCATTCTGCTAAGGTTCAAAACATTATTAATTTGGAAGACAACCTTCATAAACTTTACTACAATGATGTCCAGAAGGAATACTATGAAGATCAATTGCTCTGAATCCAAGGACATCTGTCAGATAACTATTCAGAAATGACTAACTCTTTTCTTTATTGCCCCATATACACATTATCTCATTCAGTTCCTAAGGAAACTTCATTGTGACTGGCTGATTACAAATATGTACTTATGTGCTAATTTTCAGAGGTCTTTCAAAGTTGATTGAAATAGATACCTTCCTATGTGTCATTAATTATTTTACAGGTTTAAACTATTTTAACTCTATTGTATGGTACAGATTAGCAGGTCCTCAGTTTCCCACCCTTTTCATTTTTTAAAATATGTGTGTCTGCATGTGTGAATTCATACAAATGCACATATTACACAAACATGCATGTAGTGGTGTATATGTGAAGATCAGAGGACAACTTGCAGGAGATTTATCCCTCCTTCAACAGAGGACCCAGAACGAAACTTGGAAGTTGATTTTGACAAAGGTGTGTTAACATGTAGTAGGCAAAAGTCTATTCAATAAATGGTTAGTCAAAACTGGGTATCAACCTAAAGAAGAAAGAAATTAGATCTCTATCACTCATATTACATTAAAAGTATCAATTTAACAAGTCTTTGATTTCCTTCTTTATTTCTTCCCTGACCCAGTGGTCCTCTAGTAAAGAGTTGTTCAATTTCCATGTGTGTGTAGACTTTCTGTTGATTCTTTTGCTATTGAAGTCCAGCTTTATTCCATGGTGGTCTGATAAGATACAAGGGGTTATTTCAATTTTCTTGTATCTGTTGAGGCTATCTTTGTGGCCAATTATATGGTCGATTTTGGAGAAGGTTCCATGAGGTGCTGAGAAGAAGGTGTATTCTTTTGTGTTTGGGTGAAAGGTTCTGTAGAGATCTGTTAGGTCCATTTGTTTCATGATCTCTGTTAGACTCATTATTTCTCTGTTTGGCTTCTGTCTTGATGATCTGTCCATAGTTGTGGGTGGGGTATTGAAGTCTCCCACTATTAAAGTGTTTGGATCGATGTGCAATTTAAGTTTTAGAAGTGTTACATTTATAAACGTAGGTGCCTTTGTATCTGGGGCATAGACATTCAATATTGAGATGTCCTCTTGGTGGATATTTCCTTTAATGAGTATGTAATGCCCTTCTCTGTCTTCTTTTATTAACTTCAATTGGAAGTCTATTTTGTTTGATATTAGGGTGGTACTCCAGCTTGTTCATTGGGTCCATTTGCTTGGAAAACCTTTTCCCAGCCCTTTACTCTGAGATAGTGTTTATCTTAGAAACAAAAAGAACTATACAAAGAACCAATGAAACTAAAAGTTGGTTCTTCGAGAAAATCAACAAAATAGACAGACCCTTAGCCAAATTAACTAAAAGACAGAGGGAGAAAACACAAATCAACAAAATCAGAAATGAAAAGGGAGAAATAACAATAGACATTGAGGAAATCCAGAGAATATTTAGATCCTCCTTTAAAAATCTGGGACATAGACATAGTATAGGAAAGAACAAGAAAAAAGGACAGATTATTGAATATAGCTTTATACCTTTGTATACTGATACAAAATTAATATTATATTTGGCTAAATTGGTATTGATCATTGTATATTAATGCAAATTTAAGATTGTATAGGGCTACATTGGTATTGATCTTTGTATATTGATACAAAATTAAGATTATATTTGGCCACAATGGTATTGACCCTAGTATATTAATGTAAAATTAAGATTGTATTTGGCTACATCAGTACTGATCTTTGTATATTGATACAAAATTAAGATTATATTTGGCCA
>CAJQZJ010034102.1:253068-267904 GCA_907164525.1 Lophiomys imhausi | reverse complement strand
TATCTATCTATCTATCTATCTATCTATCTATCTATCTATCTATCTATCTATCTATCCATCCATCACAGAGAGACACATTTGATTAGAAAGACAAAGTCTTCAAAACAATTTCTGTCAAGAATATCACCACATTTGGAAAGTAAATTAGTTTAGCTATTACAAAAATTAGTAAGGAGTTCCCAAACAACTGAAAGTGTGGATTTAGAAAGACAGCTCCGTGATTAAGAGCACCAGCTCTTCTTCCAAAGGACCTTCCAAAGGTTTACTTCTACACACATGGCCAAAAAAGAATCATCTATAACTCTAGTTCTGGTGATTCAAAACTCTCTTCTGGCCTCTCTGAACAATGAACTCACATTGGTGCCTATACAGACATATATACAGTCAATACACTCATGCATATAAAATAGTAAGCTTAAGAAATAAAACTCAAAAGCAATACTAGTACATGAAACAGCTATACCACTCCTGGATATATAGCAAGGGCTCTAAGTTAATATGTCTGAGATATAGTTGTATATTTATAATTTATGCAGCACTACAAATAATATCAAAATTATAGACTCTGTTTATGTGTTGTAATGGATGAATGGATAAAGAGTGTGGGGTGTGTGTACAGTATATATATGTATAAGTATGTTTATGTGTATGCATATGCATATATGTATATGTATATGTATATACAAGCTAAACCACCCATTAGAAGCAAGCCAGTAGGTAATGCTCCTGTATTACTTCTGTCTCAGTTTTTGATTCCAGGGTCCTCCCTTGAGTTCCTGCACTGACTACCATCAGTGATGCAGTGCATAGCAAATATGCATTATGGATATTTTCATATGAAAATAACAGCACACCTAAGAAAATGCCAAAATTTAAAATCCCTTAACAAAAACTGAATTTACATGAAAGAAATAGAAATGTAAGTTGGTCCTGTTTCCTGAAGTAGCTACTAGTTCTCATGATCCACAGAACTTATTTGAGGATTTAAAAAAAAAAATCCACAAAAGCTCTAGTGCTTAACTGTTGTCTGATTTAGATAGGTGTCAAGTTATTTAGACTAAAGAAATAATAGAACACTAAAACCAAGGTAGGGAATGAAAATGCTCTCTCCATGGGCATGTCTTACAGTGAGCTTATTCTGTAGCTGGCGTTACAATTATACAAAACCACTAAGAGCAATCACCAAGTCTGTCTTGAAACTACAATTGAATGATTTCCCTAGAATCTGATGCTACTGTGATGAAAGATGACTATGACACGCATAAGACAGATTCTCCTTCCTTTTGATTATTTTCTTATTCACAGTGAAACAAATTATATCAAATAGTACCTTTCCAATAAACAGTAATCCCTGCATTAAGTGATCTTAACTTTGTGAACCTGGGGTTTAAAGCAGATGTATTTTGTGATTAACTTTTTTCTTTTAATAGCAGGAGCCATGTAAGTAATTTTCTCCATTATATGAGTACTCGATATCAAGCATATTCAAAAGAAAAATGTTTATACCATAAACCCATTACACTTCATTCAAATTTTTGTAACTCCTTTGTTTTCATTGAAATATCTTCACTACCATATACAGAATATAAGAAAAACCCAAGTTTTATTTCCCTATTTCTTTCTTATTTTACAAATAAGGACCAACATTTATAACTTTGAAAGATTATCAACCATGTAAGTCTGAAACATCTACTAAGCAGGATCAAAATCCTATCATTAAAACTAGATTCAAGTCTCACGCATCCCAAGGAGAGACAATGAGATCACTCAACAAAAATGAAAATCACTAGCAGTTTACTTAAACTTGCTAGCAACAATTTCTTAAAAATTATAGGTGCAATACTTCAACATTTCAAACACAATTAACATCTACAAAAGTTGACTTTGGGTGCCACTTCAGTTAATTTTCTGCTTAGAGGGGTACATTGATGATGTTGAATTTAAATAGGGAAAGCAGTGCCATCTTTTCCTGATGTTTTCATGGTAAGGATAAGGTAATAATTTTTAATTTTTAAAAATAAGGTATCCAAAAAATTAATTCCTCCATTCATACACACAGAGCAAGTTGGAAACAGCTGCAGTATCTGAATCTCAGTCACAGAAAAACCTCTGTGACAGTGAAACTTAGACCTGTGTGAACAGCTAAAAGCTGAACTGTTCTACCTCTCACAGATTTCATATACAAGGGCCATGAGATGTCTATAGTATATTACTCTAGCCTAGAAATACACTGTCAATGTAAATGGCTGCCTACATAAAGTGTTTTTGTCTGCCTAGAGCAATTGACATTAATTTTCAGAACAGTCTATTGAAAACATTTCTGTATTTCCAACAAAGTAATAGGTAGTGATTCACTCTCCTTTCTGAGCTGTCTTACCAACGAGGATTGCTAAGAAGAAAGTCCATAGGCCACAGGCAAGCAGGACAACAGAGAGGCAAGGAAGATGAAACCACAAAACCATTCCACTTCTCCTCTCACTGAAGGAAGGGTTGATTTTCACAAATGCTGCAATTTGTATAACCTAGAGACTACAAGCTGTTTTCTTTTTGTGGATTTACAAATTATAATGTACGTGTAGATATACAAGATTATAGAAATGAAATGAACTTTAAAAGTCCCTGGAGGGGTAAAATTAAATATTTGTTCATGACAAATATTAAAACTTCATTAATAACATGGTGAAATTTAAAAATTCAAAATAGATAATGGAAGAATATAATCTAGATAAACAAGTAAGAATTTGAAATGGAGGATGGTTAATACAGATATATAGATGATGAATGGATGGATGGATGGATAGATAGATAGACAGACAGACAGACAGATAGATAGACAGATAGATGATAGGTAGATGATAGACAGGTAAATTGTTGATAGATGATAGATGACATATATACATGGTAGATAACAAATAGATGAAAGATAGAATATAAAATAGATATGATAGATGATAATCATTGACAGATACATAACATATAGATGGGAAATAATTGATTAATTATATTAGATAATACATAGTAGATAGGTAGATAAGGTAGATATAAAGACAGACTATACATGATAAATAAATAAAAATGTCCAGGACATAAACAATAAATTCGATGGAGAACAGCTATATGACAGATGATAGATAGATAAATTGGTAGGTATTGTCTTTCACAATGCCTAAGTTCTTTTATATTAAGAGTAATCAACATGCAATTATATGATATAATATATATATATCCATTTAATTAGAGCTAAACAAAGTTCATGCATCAATTATACAAATAGATGCAGGATGCAAATAAAGAAATTAAACCTCCAGGTTTAATTCCCAGCACTCAAATGTTGGTTCATAATGTCTTGTAACCTCAGTTCTAGAAGTTCTAACAGCATCTCTGAACTCTATGGGCAGTGTGCATGAATGTGGTTTACAGATATATATTCAGGCAAAACAATCACATACATTTAATAAATGAGTAATAAAAATAAAATTGAGCCCAATTCAAATAAAATCTTTCTTTTTTTTATTAAATACTTTATTTTTTTTTCTTCAAGTTACATCTCAGTAACAAACCCCTCCCTATTCCCCCTTCCTAACCCGCCCTTCCACCCTCTTCCCCCCAGAAGTTTCCCCTTTCAGTCCAACAGATGGTTCCTTCTCTTATAACAGTAAGTATTATACAAAACAATAGATATAAATATGCCACATTTATGAGAGTAAATTGGCCCAGAAAATCTTTCTTTAATGATATTTTGCTATGGTTCACATTTAGTTCTATGAACTTATTTCTTGTCTGGTATGAGCTAGAGATCATTTTCTGAATATCATGTATATTTGTTTTCTCTAGCAATGAAAATCTAGTAAACAATTTAAAAACTGTGATATATACAACAAAATGATATTCAGAACCAAAGAAGAAGAAACTATTGATTATACAGTAACATATATGAGCACAGAAATAGGTATTATAAGCAAGCCAGGCATGCTTCATATAAGCTCATTTATATAAAATTCTAAGGGAAAATACAATCTGTTCTAATACAAAGCACACCAATGATTGCCTGAAAAGTATATTGGGATCAAAGCTATATGGCAGAGTCAGCATAAAAGATAAAAAGAATGGTGAGGTGTTACCAAATTTATGCAAATATTAGCTCTCAAATACATGTAGCTCATTATATATCAGTTAAAACTAAAAAAAAAAGTGTACATCTATAGTGTTAGTCAGTGTTCTATTGCTGTGAAGAGACACCATGACCACAGCAACTCTTATAAAAAAAAAAAAAAGGCATTTAACTGGGGCTGGATTACTCTTTTGGAGGTTTAGTCCATTCTCATCATTATCATGACAGCACACAAGCAGTCATGGTGCTAGACAAGTAGCTTAGAGTTCTGCACCCACATCTGCAGATATCAGAAGAAAGAGCTATTAGGCCTGGCTCAGGCTTTTGAAGCCCACCCCCAGTGACACATTACCTCCAACAAGGGACCCCTACGCCAATAAGACCACACCTCTTAATCCTTCTCCAGTAGCACCACTCCATGATGACTAAGCATTAAATATATGAGCCTTGGAATTCTTACTAAAATGACTTCAATATGCATTGTATATCATATGTTTATGATATACATACCATAATTATTTCAATAGATCTTCTTTAATTAAAAATTAACAATTAGCCAGGCCTGATGGCTGCAGCTTGTAATCCTAGCTACTCTCTGAAGCTTGAAACAAGGGAACACCAAGCAGCAGATTTGCCTGGGCAATCAGGGATATTCATATCAATCTGGGTAATTTTATTAGAATCCATGTAAAAATAAAAGATACGGCAAGGCTGGAGTGGTTAGCTAATTAGAAGAAAGCTTGAGTAGCACGCATCTGGTCTATTCTCTGATCTTCAAAAAATCAAAGAAAATGTTAATATTTAAGTTATGTCATATTGTTCTTGATAAAGCAAGGATCTCTGGAAAATTACATTTATCCAGGTGAGTACATAGATATGTTGGTTGGTGTATATTTGTGTAGTAGAAGAAACTCAAAAATATTTAATTTTAAAAAACACTAATATAAATACCCATTAATAATTAAAATATTTATTTTCATACTCCAGCAATATGTTAAATAATAAAGTTGAAGGATGTCATTAGGCTAGCAGAATCAGTATCTAAAGCATTAGCATTCTCATTACACAAATATATTCCAATGAAAGTAAGTATAAAGTTACTTAAAAACATTGAAATCAAAACATAATAACATACAAAGATCAGACTATGACAATGAAATATGTTCCTGACTTAGAATTATTAGGTAGCCACAGTGAGCCTGAACACAAAAAATTACTGTGAAGTGAACACAGAGGAAATTAGAAGTGTTATGCTGAGAGACTCAAGTCAGGCACTCTCTGCACAATGAATATTCATGTGAAGTATCTCCATGCTCATTACTGGATGTATGAAAAATGACTTTTGCTGGAAATAGTGATGCCCACCATTTTCCTCTGAGAATCATAGTGGTTACTTCCTGCTATGAATTCACTACCTGCTAAAAGGACATTCATCGTCTTAAGCAACATTCAGATCTACACATTTTGTTAAACTTGGATGTGAAAGTTCTCAGTTTACCCCTAGGATGTTTCTTCTCTCAGCACCATATATACTAAATAAAAATGGATACAAATTTGTTTATTAATGCTTTAAATGTTTTATCTTGTTTGATAACAAAACCCTATGAAGGACCTAGCCACAAAGAAGATAAGCCAAGAAAAAGATTGATCAAAACACTTTATGTTCAATAATTGCATATTTAAAACTGCAAATACAATGAAAATACTTCAAATTCCTGAGGATTTTTTTACACAGTATATGAGATGAACGCCTTAAACAACAGGGGGAGATTATTCATCAACGTTTTATTACAAATAATAATAAGGGAAAACGTGAACCTCTAGAAACCAATGCATACTACAGAAATAGAAATCCACAAGTCAGTGATGTTAGTTAAGAGAGTAGAAAAAAATAAAAAACAAAAACAAAACAAGGCAAATTTTATGAAATCTGAAGTGCCTTAGGACTAGTTGTGAAGGATAATAGGTCACATAAGTGGAGTTTATAAACTAGGGCTCACAAGTAAACTGACACAGAATAAAATCAACAGTACAGGAGGATTTGAAAATGCTTCCTTGGGGGGGTCAAAAAACCTCATGGGATATAAAATGTGTACAACAGGTTTTATTCACAGGCTAGCACAGACTCTCTAGCAGGGGTGTTTTTGTTATTGTTATTGTTTATTTTTTTGTTTTTAGCTACTGCCGCAGATAACTAAAGTGGGTGCCAGGCAGCAGAGATTCCTAATTCTGATTTTGGTGTATTTCTACTTCAAGAAATAAGAGAGCCAAAGTACCACTTTTTATCAACCTGTAGCCATAACAAGCTCACCTCTGTTATTTCTTCATTAGTTTGGAGACACATTTCTTATCTTCCACTCCATTTGGTGAGACTAACAGTAGGAAAAAGCAGCTAATCAAGCAATACTGTTTTGACAACGGCCCCACTGCAAAAGACTTCAGGGAAACAAGCTGGCTGGATAGTGAGCAGCTTGCAAGAGCTGTGTCTCCATTTCTAAGCGACATAACATTTGAAAGCAGAGATCTGAATAAACCAGGAGTAATTCCAACAGAGGATCCTGGAACTCAGAACTGCACCACTCATGATGGATCTTCAGTCCAATGTTCAGAGTCTCAAACATGATAAGTATATAGAATTACTTGACAAATGAAAAAATGGGCAAAACCCTACTCACTCATTTCAAGCTGCTGAGGAATGGTAAAACATAAGAGACTTCTCAAGCCATTTTACCTCTTCCTGGTGATCATTTCAATGGCTTAACAATGTTAAATGTTAATTTATTTATCAAAGAAGTCACAAGACTTAGCCTTTCTGATATAGATGGTTCTGACCATTCGACTTTTAATTACTGTACCAAGTAAAAATATTTTACTCATCTTTGGACATTCTCATCTCTCAGACTGCCTTTTGTAAAGACTCTAGGACTCCACCCAAATGCTACCTTCTTCAACAAGTCTTTCCAGGTTTCAGGTTTTCCTAGTCATATATAATATCTCCCTTCCCTAAATGATTATAGCATGTCAGTGACATAAAAAGAATCTTTCACTTTGGAGCAAGAAACATTACCGAAAACAAATGCAGAAGGGTTCATGGAATGATTTAGAGGTGACTCCCTTTGTGCAGACTTGAAAGCTCTTCTTACTTTCTTTTGTTCTACTCTTTCTATAACAAAGATGATGGGTGTTGACCTACAGTCTACATCCCTACATAAATGCTACTTAGGAAACAGGGGATCAATACTTCAGTCCTCGTCATCACCATCGTCTTCATAGACATTCTACACGTTCCCAGTTTCAGATGAGGGAGGTGCCAGCCCATGTGCTTTCAGAGTGCAATATGCCATTTCATTCTTCATTAAAGAAACTGCAGTTCTCTAGTCTAAGAAAGCATTTCCTTCCAGTGCTGACAGCACACTGAGGAAAAGGATGACAGCGCAGAACCCAGCTTTCTTCTAGGCAATGGTGTCACTGTACTTACTAAGCACGTTTTTAGAGAATGTATTTGCAATCTCCATTGGGAATATGAGTTCTTTAAAGTCAAGAAACTTATAGTATGTTTAGTACACAACAGGTATTCAAAATGCCTCACCAGTGAGTTGATGACTCACCCAACCTTTAGGCTAGCAGTAATGAAATATTTTCCATGTAACTTCCCTCTTTCACAAATGAGGTCTGATGACCAAGCTAATTAAGTTCGCTTATTCATGAGTGTGCAGATTTCAGAGTTCATTCTAGGATATTGTGTTATTTTTTAATGTGTGATTCCATGAATTAATCCTTTCTGAACACTAAGACATTAAGTAGTTGTCACGTCACTCTGAGTAGATATTTTGAAGTAGGACTCCTCAATGGAAATTTTGCCAAACATTTTTGATTCTCCCAGTATTTGATAACGTTTTGATAGTCTCTGGCAATATATTAAAATTGAATCAGAAGGATATTATGTTTAAAACATTATAGTTTAATTAATGATTTTATTTAATTCAATGGGTTAGTTATTCAGCAAAATCTATCAAGTTCAAGTGCACTATGTATTACTGAGGCACTGAATTATGGTGAATGGCACTTACCAGCACCTTTGGGAGCATTTGGGTACTCCAATCTGAAAAATACTAAAGTAGGACTCCCTCAGGGATATCCTGAATACTGTAAAACAAACCTGCATGCTTGCTTGCCTCTCTGTCTCCCTCTCTTCTTCCCTCCCTTCCTCCCTCTCTATCCTCCTCCCTCCCTCTCTTCCTCTCTGTATACAGCGACTTTCAGGCCTCATGGAAACAACAAGCACAGCACCTATTAACAGCAAGGAGCTTCCTTCCATCTCCCTGGAACCCTGCTTTCCTGCCACTCCCTTTGGGTATAAAAGGAAAACGCTAGTTATACTACTAGAGCCACCTGCCACTAAGCAGATTTTGAACTACATGGTTTTAAAAGGAGGACTCATCACCTTTGGTATACACAAGTGAAAGAATACATCAGATAATTTCTCCAGCTGTGCAGAGAAAGAATAGGTCAGAGCAATATGTCTCCATAAGACATGATTTTTTTTTGTAACTCTATTAACCTAGACTGGGTTCAGCTTGTTCATAATCACATCACTAATTCTAATGATTTTTGCACAAAAGGCAAACTTCTAGTATAAATCTGATTTCTCCCACATGCTTTCTTCTAAAAGCATAAGAAGCTCAATTTCCTATAGAATTAAAAACTACTAATACCTCAGCAAATCTCTGTAAATCTAAATTCTAGGAGATGTTCAAATACGTTAGTATTCAGTTAGTGTTCAATAAATCTCTTCATGCCATTGAAACAGAAAAGACACTAGCATCATTCCATCACTACATTCAGATGTCCTTCTAGGTTTTGCTTAAACATTTCTCATCCTGAAGGGAACTATTAGGTGTGTCAGAACTGTTTTGTCTTGCATGTCAGAAAATCTTATGCCTCTGTCTAGAAGCATCTCCTACCCGGAAGCACCCACTTCATGGAGTTCACTTTAACTAACACAGGTAAAATCTATAGTTTTCCTATTAAGAGGACTAGGGATCTGCTACCTGCTCAATCCTTCACTCTTCCAGAAGAATAGGCTACTACTGTAAAGTAAAAACCAGTATTTGCAGAAGGGATTCCATAGTGGCCTGCAAATTACATTAGGTAGACAAACACAGTCTTACTTACTTAAAATTATAACAGATAGAAATAAAAATACAAATGTCTGCAGCTTTGTGCAACAGAAAGACAGAGGGGAGAGGTGATCAGAGTCTGCTTTAGAACAGCTCTTTCTCTCTAAAGAGGAACACCTAGAAAACTAATCCCTCCAATTAACACAAATCTCCCTTCCTCTCAGCAATTGGTCTGTCTACAGCCTTCTTTGTCTGGTAATGATTTATTTTCAAAAGATGAAAATTAAAAAGAATCACACCTTACAATTTGGCTCGTTCCATCTTTTTTTTCATTCACTTAAAGTGAGAAGCCATAAAATACCCTTTAAAGCAGACTTTAAAAATCTCAAGACTTAAAATGATTCCATGAAAAGAAATCTCACAAAGGTCTTCTATCAAAGAAAATTGTTTAAGGAGGATCTTAATTTATTGAAATAGTTTAATAATTAAAAGTTCTGGAAATTTACCATTCAATTTACAAATTCTTTATGAAAACTATAAAAGCAGAATATTTAGATATTTTCTAATATATAAAGAAGTTACAGATTTGCAAAACACCAGGGGACATAACTTTGTACCTATTTTAACATGAGAAAGACTGCCTATACTATGTTTTCTTGGAGTGAAGCACCAAAAAATTAATTTCTTAGTTTTATTTTTTCTTTCTTCTTTCTTTGTATCTGTCTGTGTCTGTCTGTCTATCTATCTATCTATCTATCTATCTATCTAACTATCAATTATCTATCTATCTATCTATCTATCTATCTATCTATCTATTTTTGAGAAAGTAGTATTTCTTTGTGTAACCCTTGCTGTCCTGAAACTCATTTTTTACACCAGGCTGGTCTCAAAATTAGAAATCCACCTATCTCTGCCTCAGAAGTGCTGTGACTAAATGTTTATACCACTATGCCCAGCTTTGTTTTTTTCCTTAAGGAGAACTAGTCCATTTTCCCTCCAATAGACATCTTGCTATTGTCTAATTGCTGACCTACTACTTTCATATCATATGTTTGTTGGGGAAGGTCTAATAACATTGGTTCTAATAGGCTGTTTTCAAATCTGGTTACCGTCCCTACTGAGGAATTCTTTTGGTTGGTTAATAAAAGTTGCTGATGGCCAATTAGCTGGAGGAAAGAGTATAGGAAGGTGAGACTTCCTGAGATGGAAACAGGAACTTTGCCTAGGAATCGCACTTTCCACCAGGAGACACGGAAGTAGATAGACGTGCTTGAGAGGTCTAGAAGGTAATAACAGGCACATGACGGTTTGGGATTAGGTGGTCTGAGTTAATTTAGATTAGCTAATTGAAAGTCTGCCCAGCTAAGTGTTAAGCATTGAAACATTAAAAGGTCTTGGTGTATTTAATTATTAAAGAACACAGGGAGCTTACAGGCCACCAGTCTAAGCAATCCAGGGCCATGGGCCTCCCACCGAGCTCCAGCAAATCTCCCCCCAAGTTGCGGGCAATTCTTAACAACTTCTCAATATTAATGAGGATATTAGCTAACAGACTTTAGGTTGCAGGTGTTGAAGGCCACCCTTGGTCCAGGACTTTTTTCCCCAGGACAAGTCAGGCAGCCAGTTAAGGTGGGCCAGGCCATATTCCAATATCCCGTCAGGCTGCCAGCTGCTCCACCAGCCTAATCTTCACTTTATACATATTAATAAATACAACTGATAATTAAATTGCAATTTCATATGTTACTGTTTTTAGTGTCTTAAACACCCCAGAACTTTTATCAATACTCCATGGCCTTTAACTTAATTTTAACAGCGCAATTCATTTTTATGTGACTGAATACAAAGCAATCTTTTCATTGAAAACTGTCCTTTAAAAAACATATCATTGATAACAAGCAATATATAATTTCAAAGACTCTGCTTCAAATAATTAAAATGCTCATAAAACAATAACAACAACAACACAAACAATTCAGACTGTACTTGCTTGACACTCAGCACATCCTAGGAACAATCTCTAGTACTTCACCAAAAAAAATATATATATATACCACACAACTCTAAAATCAGCTATAAAAGAGAATACAAATGACAGAGGGCCAGTAAGCAAGACACAGATACCACAAATGATAATGATAGCAGGGTATATATATGGAGAGCGACCTTGAAGCTCATCCAGCACAGACCTGGCACTACATTATGAACTAAACAATGAAGCAATGGTTTTCAGCAAATGGCTCTACTGAACATTATTTAGGTTGTTCAGTAGAACATGGGGAAACTCCCAGATACCACAGAAGTTGCCACTATGGGGCATTCTCCTCAGTGGAAGGCCTCTAGCCTCGTTTTTTTCCCCTCTCCTCATCAATCAGAGGTCCTCTGGCTTTTGTCTACTATCTACTAGGCATACATTTGTACCATAAGCAGTTCTCTAATTTAATAAAGTCAAACCCACAGAACATGTACCTTACTAACACCACTCATAAAATCCACTTAAGGACCAGGGAAGCACACAGATAGCACTGCCTGGAGGCCAATGCTCTATGCTTAAACAACACTTCATGAGCAGTTGTTTCACTTTATGACTTTGTAAAAATAAAGTAGAATAGTGAAATTAAAATTTAGATATTAATAACAAGGAAATGAAGGTGCAGGTTCAGAGAAAGGGCTCAGTGTGTAAACATGCTTGCCAACAAGTCTGATAACCTGGGATTCATTCCAGAGCCAACATAGTAGAGGAAGAGAGCTGAACTTTACCAGTTGACAGCGGATCCCCACATCCATATACTTATGCACACATGCATAAGTTGCTGGGAATTCTACTGGCCTAATATAACAACTTATCATTATTAATGAGGATATTAGTTAACAGACTTTAGGTTGCAGGTGGTGAAGGCCTTTAGTAAGTATTTAATAATATCCACCCTGGACAAAGGTGGACATTACTAAATACTCACACTTAGAATGGATACATGAGTGAATAAATGTAATATTCAAAAATTTAAGATGAAGATCGATTCATACTAAGCATTAAGAATAAACAAAATGTAGGAGATATACAGCAGTCCAAATGCTGTAAAAAAGATAAGCTTAGAGATTTTACAATGATTTTGTAAAAACACATGTAGTCAATCTGAATATCTGTTGATACCACATATTTTCATCAATGATGGAAATGTTGGAAGGCTCAACACATACTATGAGAATAGGCAATCTCTCTCTTTCTCTCTCTCTCTCTCTCTCTGTGTCTCTCCCCCCCCTCCCTCCCTCCTCATTGTCTTAGGGTTTTTGTTTTGTTTTGTTCACAATCCTAACAATAAAGCCATAACTTGTATACAGTGTGCCCAGGGACTCCTTGCTGACACAGCATCTCTGGGCCTATATAAAGCCTTCTGAAAAGACACTCCACCCAGAGAAGTAACACTCAGAGGCTGATGCTGCAAATGTACTGAGGCCACCCCATAGGGCTAAATGGTCACACCAGGAAAGACATGAAGGAGCAGAGGGCTGAGAATCTCTGACCAGACTGTGCATCACAGAAACAGAGTAGACTGTATACCTGTGAATCATGGAATAGGAAATAAAACATGGACTGGGAATTAAAACACACCTCAGAAAAAAGTAACTCACTCCTCAACTTCTTAGTATCAAAAGGACATAATACATTCCTGATGCAGGAATGTATGGAGAGAAAATGGGAACTGTCCAGGCAGCCACTGGTATGTCCTTTCTTAGTTTTGGAAGCTGCAGGCCCTGCACTTTCTATATAAGCAGATATATTTATCCCTCTCAGGTCTCTGAGGTGGTTGAAGAATAGACAGCTAGAGTCTCATAGTTAAATTTTGAGTTGTTTAGGAATCAAGAGGGTGTTATAGATCTAAGAAGATACTCTTAAAAGTGTGTTGCAAGTTAGTATGAATGTTGAGTCAGATATAGACCTTTAAACTCATGGAGTTGGTTAGATAGTAGAATGTTAAAGTCAGGGGCCAAATATGTATAAACTGGACATTGGGAAGGTATACTGGGCCATTTAACTCTCATAAATGTGGCATATTTATATCTGTTGTTTTATATAATACTTACTGTTATAAGAGAAGGAACCATCTGTTGGACTGAAAGGGGAAACTGCTTGGGGGAAGAGGGTGGAAGGGTGGGATAGGAAGGGGGAATAGGGAGGGGTTTGTGACTGAGATGTAACGTGAAGAAAAAAAAAGTATTTATATAAAAAAAAAAGGACATAATACTCTTGAAAAGACTTCAGGAGAAAATGATCTTCTATCAACACACACCTCATACTCTCATCTCCCAGGATCAAGCACGCGGACCTATTTACATTTCCCTAAGTAATGGAATGTGGAGAACAAACCTGCTTCCATCTAAGGCATAAAGTTATCTTATAGTAAAATGACAAACCAGGCTCATTCCTGTTTATGATTAAATCTCTGTTTCTCACGCATTGGGATATGGCCCACCTGTGATACTAGCTAGAAGTGGTTCTTTACTACCTGCTCCAAGAATGGCAATGGTGTCTTTGTCTCAAAAAGTTTTTTATAACCTTCTTGCATCCCTCCCTTTGCTTCAAAAGGTTATATAACTTGCTATGTTACCCTATTATGACTGCCTCTTGTGATTACCTTGTTTTGACCACCTGCTATGATCTGCTCCTGTAACTCCACCTATTTCCCCCCACTTGAAACCCCGCTGCCCCTGAGCTCTGTAAGGCCTTGTCTTCCTCATAGCCAAAGCTGACCTCTTGCGCTCTACCTTGCGGGAAATTAATCCATGTACATAAATAAAAATATGCTTTAATTAACTGCTTTCTTCAATTAGTTTGGCCATGATGATTTGTGTCAGTGGTCTTTCTCCTCCCATCTTTGAGATTAACAAATGATGTTATTAAAATGCATTTTTCTTACTAAAAATTCAATACGAAATATTTCATGATTATTTAAAGTCATTATTTTCAAATTAAAACCCACATAAAAATAAAAATTGGGGCAGGAGAGGTGGTTCAAAGGTTAAAAGTACTTTTGCTCCTGCAGAGGACCTGGGTTTAGTTCCTAGCAATGACATGTACAATAGAATATTTTTATTTATAAACACTTATATTTATTAAAACCTAAGAAACACAAAAATACCTAAATCCTATCATCTAAAATCTATAATCTATCTAAGAACACCCTAACACCTAAGAACACTCTAATACCTATCTAGAAACACTTAACTAACACTATTTTAACTTTCTCAAAAGGATATTTATATTTTTAGCATAAGTTCATACAGGGTGACTTGGTTTACAGCAGTCCTGGCAGATAATCTTTTCAAGATTACAGTCTGTTGAACCTTACTGTGCCAATTCACAAGGCTAATTTATTTCAACCACCAAATTGTGGCTGGTTTATAAAGTTAGTCTGTTCCCACCAGCAAACTGAGGCCGGCTTTTTCCTCAGTCTTCAAGGCCTAAAGCTACTATGAGCTATTTCTTGAACTTTTTGCCTTGCTCACTTTTTTGGTGCTCTGGACCCCCAAGACAGACACTTTCAAGGAACTCTCCATCTCTCTCTCTCTCTCTCTCTCTCTCTCTCTCTCTCTCTCTCTCTCT
>CAJQZJ010034102.1:235081-253058 GCA_907164525.1 Lophiomys imhausi | reverse complement strand
CTCTCTCTCTCTCTCTCTCTCTCTCTCTCTCTCTCTCTCTCTCTCTCAGCAGGTTTTATGCCATGCCTTTGCCTTGGCCTATCACAGCCTAAATTCTGTTAATGGCATACTTCTCCAACTTGACTTCTCAGTGGGTGAGGGCAGGAAGAAGAGAGTGCCGGGGGCAGAGCTTTCTGGTTTATATATCACATTATATTGTGATCCTTGGAAGTCTCAAGGGACCGTGAGATTTCTTGTGATGTTCAGCAGTCCCTTTGCTTCTCAAGGCCACTGACGTCATCTTTGTGGATTGCACGGTTTCTTAGCCACACCCTTCAACAGGGCATATTGTTGGACCACAACTGGGCTTTGTCCATTTTAGCAGGTTAAAGGAACATCAAGCTCCTCCTTAAGTTCTTCCAGATGCTAATCTTAACTGCCTGCCAGTTCACTAAATAGGACTAGCTTCTACCACAGACAGTGAGGTTCAAAACTACCTTAGTTCCAATTCCAGGGGAATACACTACCTATAGTCTCCATGTTGTACATAAACTCACTCAGGGACACACATACACCTAAATAAAAAGAAACTGGACTATCAAACATTTAATTGTGTGAAGAATTTCATTTTAAAACCTTTTTAGAATGATCTTTTAAATTTGTTTTCACAGATGAGTGTGGCAGCCATGAAAATAATCATATGCATTAAACAAAACTTAAGTAGCACAGCAGCAGCAGCAGCAGAGTTAGTAGTGTCTTCTCCCCCAACACTGAGTGCATAGAATGCTGGGCACCTGTGTGCAGACTAACGCATGAAAGGTCAGTGTGGAATGTTTTAGAAGTTTTGCATTATGAAGACATTTTGGACACCAAATTTTAAAAATCGTGATGTTTGGCCTCTATTGGAATAGGAACAACTCAAAGGTAGGCTCTAGAAAAGAATGAAGCTTCCTCCTCATTGCATTTTCACCTAGGAGTTGTGGGTGCTGCATGTGTGCACAGGCATCAGAATGAACAACATGAAGCTGTCTGTTCCTGAGAAGTCACACTGTTTCCAATGCTGTACTCGAATCCTTCCCACA
This sequence comes from Lophiomys imhausi, assembly GCA_907164525.1. Taxonomy (NCBI): domain Eukaryota; kingdom Metazoa; phylum Chordata; class Mammalia; order Rodentia; family Muridae; genus Lophiomys; species Lophiomys imhausi. The sequence goes on along the minus strand of CAJQZJ010034102.1, from coordinate 251,997 downwards.
TTACCGCTTCACTCTCAGAACACACTTAGGTGTTAGGTGTTTTATATGTAAAGGGGAAATGTAAAGCAGACTGGGTGAGAGAAAAAGAGGGGGATGCAATTTAAAGTAACACAAATTTGTACTCATGAGGAAATTAAAAGGAGAGAAAAATGGCAGGTGTATCGCTGGCAGACCCAGCAGAGTAAAGCTGTCTGTCCTACAGGCAGGTGTTTCTAAGTTTCAGTGAAGACCTTGTAAATACATTAAAGCAAACTTAGAAAGGTAAAGTCACTAACTAGAAACCTGATGGACAGTATACACTGAACACAAAAGTATGAGACTGTGGATATAGAGCCACCCAGTCCAGATGGCAATATCCATAGTGAGACACTGGCAATAGTGCATAGAAAATGCACACTGGAGAAGAGGTGGACACATACTGGAATCAATTCTGCATCAAAGGAGGCAAAGTCTGGTATGCACACTCTTACTAACATAATCCCAATACAAGGAAGGCAGATCAAGTGAAAATTTACAATTCATTATTAACTCATACTGTCTTTTTTGTATATTTTTGGAGCAAGGGTCTAATTCCATTTCCCAGGCTAACTTTGGACTCATGGTCTCCTGCTGTCTCAGCCTAATAAGTACTGAAATTATACATGGAAAGCAACAAATACTGTTAGTTTTTAATCATTAACAATTTATTAAGCTTAGTTATAAAATATCCCACAGGGAAAAAGGAATATCTTTTTTCATTTCAAAATCATAGCTAGAATGATGCATGGCCCATTTTCTTCCAGAATTGGTATTCATGAAATCTGCTCATATCATGCAGACCATTTCCCTATGAAATACAGTGAGTTGTTAGTAAAAAAAAACAAAACAAAACAAAACAAAAAAAAAACAAGAATCAACTTTGTGCTCAGTGAGGTTTTAATGAAAATGCTATTTCACCTGTCTAGATGAACATCTATTCAATTTTCTGTATCATTCTGTAAGTGCTAGACCACTTCCTATCACTGAGATCTGTCTATCCCCTTAGAACTAGAGCAGCTGACAAGTGTGTCAGAAAACTGAACTGGACAGGAATTATGACTCTAGTACATTAATTAATGAGACATCATACGTCAATGAGAATTGTTAACAATAATGGTGATAATATACAAATCATTACTTATTATGTTTCAATAACAACTTTGCCATAATGCAAATACTTTCAAAATCAGTTGTGCTTAAAAATTAAATTGTAAAACAAGTATCATCTTCTATAATGCAGTTTAAATATTTCAAATGTAGCAATTTAATAAAGATTAATGAGTATAGTAAGCACCCCTCTCCCATTCCTTTTAACAAAAAAGACTTTCAATAGTTAAAGACAGAGAGGAATACAGTCTTGCTAAAATGTGCTGCTAAAAGTACGGCAATAAATACACTTAAGGGAGGCGGGTTTTTATAATAATCAGAAAATGTAGCTTTCTAACCAATGACTGCCCGTGAGGCATATTCTTAGGTCCACTTTCGTTCTGTGACGATTTGTCAAAACTTGCTCCATCATTTATAGTCTCACAGTCCTTTTCCTTTTAGCTCAATGTTTTGATGGGATCAATACAAATCTGCTCTTGAAGTATCTGTCTCTGACCTGTGTTTGTTTTAAGCTGTGTCATTCATAATGGTGATGGATTGGAAATGCTATTCCTCTGCCTGCACAGAACACCACAGTATAAAAAGCACATATATTTTATGCCCAAGGTCAGGAGAAAATTAATGGATAAAGAGCCTGATAAAATGGAGTTGAAGCTGAATGAGCTGAGTGAGCTCTACAGGGTACAGCCCAGGCGGGCAGTATGAAGTCCATTACACTTAAACACTCTGGAAGCGTTCCAAAAGTGAAATCGTTTCCACAGGCTAACACATAAAAGCACTAAGCTGCATGCGGCTGCTGCAGAATGCCCAAGGGTATGGACAAAGTGCTCCCCGTACAAGTTTTCGTGGCATGTTCCATCTATCAACCTTTACCTTCAGCAATAACCATTTGGTGTTTATCACTAGAGTTGAACAAGTCATGCTCTCTTGTCATTAGTAAACTTCACTTTCCGCTTCCTTACTAATCTACTGTTTGCTCCAGCTCCATCCCTGGTATATGTAACAACTTACCATCCAGTCTAGAAGCACCAAGCTTGGCAACAAACACTCTACCTTCTATCTCATTCCTCCCCCATCAGAAATCTCATGAGCTATAAGCAAAACAATGGGTTTGTTCATTTGTTCATTCATTTGTTTGTTTGTTTTTTAAAGGACTAAAACCAAAAACTAACAGCTACCACATCTCGCAGTCAGAATTCCCTCAACACCTCGGCTGCAGACACAGCCTGTAGCCCCCAGCAAGAACATAAGGAGATGAGCATTCTGCAGCATCAAGTAACTCAACATCAGTGAATTTCTTCCCATACTTTGCTGATAATCACAGCTTGGTAAACACTCATAACCTAGTCTGAAAATTTTACTTTTAGGTTTAGAAAAAGAATATTTGACTTAACTGTATGTTTTTGCTTTCTTAGTTTTAAACGTAGTATCTGTCCATGTAATACAGGTTTTTACTCTGTGAAACTACATAAAGGCTTACTGGAAGCTGTGGAAATTGTCTTTTTATCTCTGAGGGCATGCTCTGATAGCAGTCAATCAACAGGGAGCCAAATTCATCCAGAGCATCAAGAGAAGAGAGTATCTGGAAACAGTTCTGGTCATGGTGTTTTTCAGGCTGATTACACGGCAAAAGAAAAAAATAAATAAAACTATGAAATAACTGAATAGATGGAACCAAAACTAAGGCATACAGTGCTGACATAGAAATGAGAAACAAAATGAGACTACTCAAAGTTTAACGCCACAGTGAAAAGCTCTTTTCTTCCCATGGCTTATGAAGGTTGTGGGTATCATTCAATGTGCTTTCTCATTCACTGCTATAGGCAGCTTTTGAGTGTCTGTGAAAGTAGATTGAACAAATTTCTTGTGGTTTTAAACAAAAACCTTAATCTTTGTACTTCAGGTTCTTTACTTGTAAATTTAAGGGTCAGAAGAAAGGATGGGGGGTGAGGGGGAAGAGGATGGGAGGGTGGTACCTGAGTGGGAGTAGGGAGGGGATTGTGATGGAGATGCAACTTGAATAAATAAATAAATAAAAATACCAAATGAATCTTCCATCTAACAAAAGTTTTAAAGCAAAATCTCCTAAAAAAGTTCTATGGCACTGTCTTAATATAAAGTTGTCCATACTTTCTCATTTAAGGACAGAGATCTTCCATTTTTATGGCACTGAAGGGATATGACTTTCTGCTCTGAATCCATGGGCACCTATACACATTAAAGAATTTTGGGCAAACTGTTCATTTTGGAAAAGAAAGAATTTATAAGAAACACACAAATATTTTTTGATAGTAAAGGTAGGATGAAACAAAAAGTAATGATCTAAGAAGTAAAGAAGTATTCTCACACACCACAGAGTGTCCTACACAAAGAATGAGCCCCTACAAGCATTCAGAGAGACACTTCAGTCATTTCATTAGCAGAAATGAATTAAAACCCAACAGAAGACCTTTTTGAGTTACATGAGTCATCCCCTGGCTTGAAAAATATATATATATACTATGTTTTCATCCTTTGAATAGTAAGTTTCCATATTTATAAGCATATTTAAAATTCCACCATTATGAAACACCAGTTTCCCAATATTGGCTTGCAGGTTTCTATGGTCACACAAAAAATTCCTCCACCATTTTCAAGGTCTCAACATTCCATTCTATTATAAGTACATATACTTACGTTACTATATATTTAGTTTACTTATTCAAGAACTGAACTGATAAAAAAAGCAGTAAAGAGATAATTGAGAAACACTATACTAGTTCAGTAGAATGCAAGGGAGCTTGATTCAGATGCACCAGGAGATGGATGCAACCTTGCCCACATCTGTCAGTGCCTCCCAGTGCCCACCTCACTCTGTTTGCATGTAAATATTGGTCTTATTAAAATCAACTTTCAAAAAAGATACATAATTTACTGCTTTGTGAATTAGAAATGGAAACATACTTCTCAACTCTAACCACATGTCTAAGCTTCTATGTGTCTTCTTCCCTTCTGTCCACAGTGTGGAAATGATAACAATTCTCCCTCTGCTAAAATGGTTGCTTTCTAACACCTTAAAAAGCATTACAAAGTATCTGATCAATGCTGCTATCAATGATTCATTTTTTTACTAAAGCAGATTGTTTTGTAACATTCTGTTCAAATTAACAACTAAAGTATGAATAAAGGTAACACCTATATTTTGTTTATATTCCAATTCTTCTAGAAGAATTTTAGAATTTTTGTGAGTATAAACATGGAAGGAACATATTTTCTAATAAATATTTTAACTTCTGCTTAGGCCAACATCAGTATTTTTCTCAGGTACTTGTAAGAAATGGCAGTTTCTGGCAGAACTGTCTTTCCTCAAAGCAAATCCCATCAAGTAACATTCTCCTTTAAAAATATATATATATGTATATATATATATATGTATATATATATATATTGAAAATAATTTTTTCATACAATATATTCTGATCATGGTTTCCTCTCTCCCAACTCCCCATGTACCCAACTCCATACCATTTCTTTCTTTTTCCATTTAGAAAACAAACATCCAAACAAAACATAATTTGAAAAAAAGAACAAAAAATAAACACACACATACACACACAATAAAACTACAAATATAGAAACCATACTATCCAAGCAAAAGACTAGTAAGACAAAAAAATGCCCAAACAAAACAATATTAGACAAAATGTCTACAAAAATACACTGAATTCGTTTTGTGTTGGCCATGTACTGCTGAGCATGGGGCTTACCCTTAAATGTGGTTAATATATCCAGTGAAACTCCATTAGAGGAAACTAATTTTTCCATTACAAAAAGCTGAATCAAACCTGTTCAGGCCCTGTACATACTGCCGCAGTCTCTGTGAGTTTATAAGAACTCATATTCTTTTAATGCATCAGATTCTACTTCAAAATCTATGAAAGTCTAGTATCTATAAATATTGCAATGGATTCATCTTTCAGGGTTTTTTTAAATTAAAGTTGTTCCTAATGATCAGATATTAGTAATCCAACTAGTAAGCACCAACCATAAAATATACTGAATAGTCCATGAAAATTTCCAACAAAGACATTATCACATCCCAAGAAATATCAACTTATTTAGTTAATGAATCATCAACTATCATGGCTGCTACAAGGCTGACTGCCAACACACTTATTTGAACACTTTAGTTTGTGGCAACAATACTCAGAAAATCCTAAAACATTTTCTCAACATTAAATAAGAATGATGATAACCTGCAGAGATGATTTTGTGGGTAAGAATGTTTGTTGTGCAAGCAAGAGGGCCTGAGTTGTGATTCCTAGCATGTACATAAAACCTAAGCTTATTAGCATGTGCTTGTAAAACCAGTCTCTAGGGAGTGGGGGAGATGTCAGGAGGAGAACTGGTGGTTGGTGGCTACATGCCAGCCAAAAATGAAAGTTCCATATACTCTGAGAAAAGACCCTGCTCAAGGGAATGCGATATAAAGCAATGTAGGGGTACACCCTATACCCTCCACACAAGTGCCATGTGCTGTCTCACCTAAACATCCATGTACACACACACACACACACATATACATATAACACACACACATACACACATTCATGACAAAAACGAACAATGAATTAAATATAAGGCATCAAAATGAGTGTGCATTATACATTTTCTTCTCAGTTTGAAAACATCTGCTCTCAAGCGGAAAAGATATAAAGTTTTAAAAACAGACTTGTATATCTCATTTACCAAGAGTAAGTTGGATTGTTCCCTGAAGGTAAATAAGACCTCAAGTATTCAGGAGAAAGCATAAAAAATTATATAGTCATTCCACAATTCTCATGGAAAATTCATTCCAGAAACTTCGGCAGTTAAAAAAAGTGAAGCATAGTATTGCATGCTGCCTAGTCACATCCTTCATATGCTTCACAACTTCTCCAGATCTCCCAAAAGACTTGACGCAATATTCATGCCAGGTAAATAGTTGCTACATTCATTGTGCTGCATAGGAACAACTTAAGTCAATTACTATTCAGTTCAGACTGAACCTTTCCACCCAAATCTTTTCCACACATGCTTACGGAGATACACAAATCTGAAGGACACAGGATAGGAGGAGAACAACAACTGTATATTTCAGAGGACTTCATGGCTCTATGGCCACAAATGCAACTGTATGCTTCCAATAGGACTGGTCTGAGCTCAAGACTCAGAGTCAAAACACAGGTTTTTGTTTGTTTGTTTGTTTTTGTTTTTAGGTTTGTGTTGTGTTGTTTTTGTTTTTTTGAGACAGGATTTCTCTGTGTATCCTTGGATGTCCTGGACTCACTTTGTAGACCAGGCTGGCCCTGAACTAACAGAGATTCACCTGCCTCTGCCTCTGAGTGCTGGGATTAAAGGTGTGCACCACCATGCCTGGCAATTACAGATAGCTGTGAACTGCCATGTGGGTGCTGGGATTTGAACCTGGATCCTTTAGAAGCGCAGTCAGTGCTTTTAACCGCTGAGCCATCTCTCCAGCCCCAAGACACAGGTTTTGAAACACTTATACTTTCTCCTTACTGCTAAACCAGTCTTGCAAATTTTCCCTTAAAAAATAGTGACGCAATCTCACAGACATAGAAAATTTCATAAATACCTATGTGTAGAATTCACAGCATGCACATCCACACATGCCAGATTCCATGTCTATGTAATATCTATGCCTATACATGCAAATATAGACACAAAACAAATGCAAAATTGCTGCAACAAAAATAAAGACACTAATTGATAAATATATGCACTAAAGCTTATTAAATACCTTCCATGTAGTAACCAATGTGTTGTGGACCAAGGATCCAAAGACAAGTTGAGGAAAGGCTCTTCACAGAGCTAAGCTCCAAGCCCAGCTCTGTTAAATGAGAAATTAATTGATTCAATTTCTGCAAGGAAATTACTTGGATCAGTTTACATTTACAAATTAGGTAAACTCTGACAGTCTTTAAATCCCAGCATATTGTAATGGATGGTATTTAGTATGCATGTAGCTCAGAAGAGGATCATGTTTGTAGAAACTGTTTATCTGTCCATATAATACCAACCCCAGAAGTGCTGGGAGATTACTGAAGGCCTGTTTTCTTTCCTCTTTAATATTAATGTGCACACTTCTCAACCAATTGTCAGCACACAATACCTGCAGCAGTCCTTGGTTCCATAATGTTTATTAAAAAAGTCAATATCTATAATAACTACAGACACATAATATTGAGTTTTGCTATAGTACTATTTCCAACTCACTGATAATTCTGCATTTAAGGCTGACTTCCAAGTCAGAATCAGACTCTTACTGATATTTGAGGAAAAAAATATGATAATTTTTGGTAATGATTTGCATTTTTACGGATTATCAATTCTAGTTATGTCTTTTTCAATGTGCTAAAATGTTTTTCAGATATTGGCTATATTTTAAAATCAAAGTAAACACAATTCCTCTGGGTGGTAAGTAAAATAATTACATTGGAGTTCTGTGTTGTTCCATTCTGGAACACATATATCTACACATATGCAACTCCATGTAAGACAATTTTGCAAAGGCTGACAAAGCACCAAGAAACTCTACACTTGCATGCCCATTTATCTTTCCTGTGAATATATAATTTAATATTTCATAGAGCAAAACTCAACATAGCCGGAACAAATGTTCCCCTTCATCAAACTACAACTGTATTCTATTTTTAGCAGGCCCAGTGGGTCACCCTTGGAGGCAGGTCTGGGAATTCTGTTTCCTAGTAGGGACCTCTTGGAGTCAAAGGAAGTTGTCTTGTGATCTGCACTGTCAGAAGAGCAGTCTAGGTTTTATCATTTAGTGTGTATTTAACAACAGAACTAAATTCCTCAAGTTGATTTCTTCTCACACAATTTCTAAACTGCATTTTCACCACTAAACTTTTCCTGGATCAAATCTTCTTTATTCCAAGATTAGCCAAAGTCCCTAGCTTCTTTCTCAATGTAATACCCACTGCTCTGGGTTACACAGGCAGGCTGTAACTAGACTACATCTCTTGAGCACATACATGCCATTCTTCGTGCTTAAGAAACCTTTAACTCAATGCTGGAAAAACTCTACCTCTTTTAGGCGTCTATCTTATCTTCAATTCTGCCCCATTCCAGAAGTATCTTTAATACATTTTTAAATGTACGTAAACTCAACTGCTACAATTTTTAAAGGTTTTAGTAGAATGACAACATCAACATTACCTAGGAATTTAATATGAACAAACTTCCTTGTTCCAACCCAGACCTGAGATAAAGTATCTGCATGTCAAAGGGAGTCAAAGTACTCAGTAATCTGAAGTTCATAGACCTTCCCAGAAAGTCTGACAAATATTGAAGTCTGTAAATCTCCATCTTATAGAAATTATGTGTTTTCATGTGACTCTTTACATGGAACCAAAACCACCATGATGGTTTCTTCTTGCTTCTTTTTTTCTGAGTATGCAAAATGCATGTGGAGAAAACAAACTTAATTAAATTTGGAAGTTCACTCATTTGTCTTTATACGTATTTTTAACACATCAAAGGGAAGCATGTAGATAATCTGATGATAATCACCTCAAAGCTACAAATGATACACTGCAGTGGTTTTCTCTTAGTAAATGTCTATTATGAGAAATAAGAGGGGAAACAAGTTTTTCCTATAAAAAAATTACAGAAAAAAATTGTACACAACGGTGCTACAAGTCAGAGCTCATTTATGAGTTATTTCCTTAAATAACCAAATGGAGATGTAAAGAGAGGTGACCCTCCAGTCATTACTACAGTGTGCTGTTCCGAGCTCTATTGTTCATATGCTTGACATTAAAATCTACAGTTATCAGTATTAATTGCTGAATGATTGTAGACACTTCTAAAAAAAATCTAGCAAAGTTGTGTAGACAATCAATATGATAAATGATCAATCTACTGGTTAAGAAATCACAGAAGACTTGAAGATCAGCTACCTACAGAACTCCATGGAAGGGCAACACCACTCAAGTCAAGACTGTGCAAATCAGAACCTGTCCACAGTGACTAATACTTAGAAATGGATTTCTAAAACGCAAAGTGCTCGAGATTACAATGGTAGGCATTATATATCATGTTTTCCTCACCACCTTGTAGTGACATTTACAATGTCCTTGTAGGTATTAACTACTTAATAAAATTTTTGGGTTGAGTGGTTGGAGAGATGGCTCACTGGATAAAGTGCTTGCTATGCAAAACTGAGGACAGGAATTTGGATCTGTAGCAATCACGTAAAAAGCTAACCACACATAGTAGCTACCTGTAATCCCAGCATGCAGATGGTACAGACAGATAATTCTTGGTATTCTGGCTAGACAAACTAGCCAGCTCTACATTCCTAAGAAACCCTGACTCAGTAAGTATGCACAGAATTACTGAAGAGGACACCAACCAAAGTCAACTTCCGACCTCCACCCTATTGCAGGTATGAGAATCCTGCCACATACAAGAAACGAAATTTAAGAAAAAGAAAAACTAACTTGAACAAGAATTTTATCCCACCTGCTGAAAATTATCCTGAGTGAAAATACAGAAGGTAATCTTTCAAATTACAAGTTTCTCATCTTTCATTAACATAAATTTATCAAGATATCATACTCAATTTACAAATATTTCACAAGTATTTCAGGACAAAGATTTTTTTAAACCAGTGTTTGTCCAGACTAAAGAGAGTTCTTGGAGACTGTAGAATAAACTCTTGGGAAAGAAAGAAAAGAGCCAATAAGAACTTCTAATGAATTGCAATCCACCACTTCACTAACTTTATTTTCCAGTAATTATTTAAAGGATGGATTTCGGTCTGAAATGGATTAAATTAGTGAGGCTATAATTTTAGGTCATGATGGGTTTTGTCCTTTTTAATTTTATATGTTCTCTAATATTCAGTTCACAGGAAATTTTACTCAACCTATTGACATTAAAATGGTTTTCAAGGGTTAATTTACTCTAAAAATAACCACTTTAGGCCTTCTTAAATAGCTTTAAAAATAGTGCTATTTTCAGTTTTAAATATAACTATGAAGTCCTAATTTTCCTACACATTAATGAACCATAAGAAGAAATCTTGAAATTATGTTATTGACACTAGGAATAATCAAGACGAAATACACTGAATCAAATTGTACCAAAAGCTAATGATTTTCAACTTTTTAATCTTTTAATTACTAAAAATGTAATGATACTGTTCGATACTAAGTTCTGTGAAACAGTGGGAATTTTATAAATTCAATAAAAAATATGAACAAGAGTACACCATGTAATACTATTTTTCTGTTGGCATAATATTGTAATATTAGAAGACAAATGACTAGAGGTTTCATTAGAAATGTGTTACTTTGCACATGTGCATCCTAGGCCTTCTTCAAACCCCAGAGAGAACTGATTTCAAAATTTAGTAATTATTTGACTAAGAAACCATGTCAAAGAAACAAGTAGACTAAGCATGCAGCAAACCATAAAATCAGTACTCTAAAAAAATCCTATGCCAGAGATGGCAGAGGATTTCCTTTCTAAATTACGAGAGATTTGTTTAAATATTTTTCACAAACTGTCTATCTCAGCTTTTCTATTTCCTATTATTTGCGATATATAAAACTCTTCATTTTGGATCTACTTTTCATATCTTATGCTTGGCATATAATACAATAGAAAAATTTAAACAAAGGGCACAATAAACTGTTGTGTACAAAGCTTTAACCTAGAATTCTGACGTATTTTCTTATTAAATATCTACAGACACCTTTGTACAGTAAAACGTGTGGTTGTTCATTCATTCCATATTCACTCATTCATACTGACATTTATTGATCATCTTTTCATCCCAAGCATCTTAATAAGCCCCAGGTAATGAAGGGACAAGAAACTCAGCCTTTTATAAAAGAATGCACATTCTGGAGGAACAAAAGACATGACAGAGTCTTTTAATGGAATGTAAGGGACTTTTATAAAGCATTACAGATCAAAGTAGGATATTCTCCAGATCTGCTTAAGGAATCAGGAAGACTTCAAAGAGTTAGATTACAAAATATGAAAAAGAGTTACCAGGTAGTAAAAAAGGACACCAGGAAATTATGCAGAAGGAACATGAGGACACACACATTGAAAGAAAATGCAAGCTGCTTGGTGAAACTGAACCATCTATACTCAAAATGGAAAGAAAGACCAGTGGTGGTTTTCGCCAGTGCCAGTAACGAGTAACAGGAGAGAAACATGCAAAAGACATTAATCAGGTCTCACTCCTGTGTGACAGCCATGAATCCACTACTGTCTGTGGGATTACAAAGTTGTTTTTGTTTTGTTTTGTTATAGTCATTTCACAAATGTGCATCAAAAATTTATTGTAAAAAGGAAATATGTTTCTGTTCCTAACAAGGGTCTTAATCAAATATAAAGATGAAAATACTAAATTGGAATGGAGGTATATATGGTAAAGGTGCGATCGATCCAGTGGAAAAAAAATGACAAAAGAGACTAGTGTGGCTTCATAAATGTAAAGGAACAGGAACCATGCAAGGAAAGCAATAAACAATGTAGTTGAGATAAATAACAAACCATGATGATTCAAAATGATGGATGGCTCTAAAAACACTGAAGTTGTAATAAGAATTCAGCCTTCAACATAACAACACAATCATTTGAAGCAACAGACCTAAAAAGCGAAGTGATTATACCAATTAAATTTATCTTGTGCAATACTGACCTAAGATATTCTCCTGCTTCAATTTTAAACACCCTGCATGTGCTGAAGTTAGTACTGCACAATGCACTTCTTAATCTTTCAAGTGAAAACAGCACATGAATATAACAGTAACACAGTACATGATGGTTTGAACCATACAATTAGGATTCCATTGACAAGTTAATAATAAATTGTCTTTACTTCAGATGCCCATTATGACATTTTCACCTCTATTCTAAGAAGTAAGCTATGGTTTGGAAAATTGTGTAATTATACAAAATAGTGAACTGGCTATGGGACTACTGGAAAATATAATAGAGTTGCTATTAGCCAGCTGAGTAAATGTAGTTCTTACCCTCTTCTCTGTCTCTCTCCTCATACGTACATATAGGTATGAATATATGTGCAAATATGTGTACTTCTATTACTAATGATATCAATAACTACAAATATCAATGAAACAATTAATCATACAGTAGTGTCCTAACAAGGTACATCCCATAATCCTCCTCTTCATATCCAGGATTTGACAATATTCCCCACTTACTTTCTAAGAGACAGGAAACACAAAGTTAATTGGGTTGATTGTTTCCCATATCCCCACAGAGGAACTCAATTCAATAACATGCTTCCTGCAGTAACTCTAGTGAACAGTGAAAAGACTGGTTGTTTGCAAATACACAAATTTCAGGAAAGTGAAAACAAGAACATATGTATCTGCTTAAAGCAGAAAGCAGAAAGTGGAGAGTGATAAAGTACAAATTAATGGGAGTACAAAACAAAGCGAAATAGAAAGGATTGACAAGAATGCATTGAGTCTGAACACAGTAATTAAAACTTTAAACTTCTGCTGAGACAGATTAAGACAAAAGTATTAGGCATAAGTAAATGTCATGAGTAATTTAAAAATCAACAGAATTATGGACAATATACAGAAGGTTTTTAGATATTGGGAGAGAATCAAAAATTGCTTATAGAACTTCAAAAATGAAGTAAAAGTTAGGGTTTTACAAAACATAATACTGAAAATGACCAATAATTTATTTTATTTTATTTTATGTTTATTTATTACTTCAGGTTACATCTCCATCATAGTACCCTCTTTACACCCCTCCCAGCCTCACTCTCCCACCATCTACCCCCTATCCCTTCCAACACACTCCTCCGGAGTGGATTGTCCCTACATATTAGTCCCCTGCCCCAGTTTAGCAGTCATATGAGGGCCAAGAGCCTCCTCATACACTGGGGGTCTACAAGGCATCACCACTAGGGCAAAGTGTCTCATTGACAGGTAACAAAGTCTATGTTCATGTTCCCTTTGGTGCATTGGCTGTAACATAGTTATGCTGTATTATATGGCTAAAATATGATTATAAGTGAATAGATGCCATGTGCATCCTTCTGAGGCTGGGTTAGCTCACTCATGATGATCTTCTCCAGTTCCATCCTTTGGCTGCAAATTGCATGATTTTGTTGTTTCTGATGGCTGAGTAATATTCCATTGTAGATGTATCACAGTTTTTTTTTTTTTATCCATTCCTCGGTTGAGGGACATCTGGGTTGTTTCCAGTTTCTTGCTATTGCCAATAAGGCTGCTATGAACATAGATGAGGAAACGTTCTTGTGGTTTCTTAAGAAATCTTTTGGATGTATACCCATAAGAGGTATGGCTGGGTCTTGAGGTAGAGCTTTTCAAGTTTTTTATGATATTTCCAGACTTATTTCCATAGTGGTTGTACAAGTTTGCACTCTCACCAGCAATGTAAATGGTCAAGATAATGAAATCAAGAAGAGGCTCACTGTTAAGAATGAAAATATCCATGTGGCTGCATCTCAAATTGAGAGAGAAAACACACAGTGTTGGGACAACTATGGATCAGTAGACAGACTTAGACCACCACTCATGCTAAGGAGAAAAGACTTCTTGAGATGGCTTAAAGACCAAGAATTGTGGGAAAATAGAACCACTGAATAAATTTAGAAGTTTGGGTCATTAATAAAGCTCTCCAATGACACAAAAATATAGAAACAGCCCAGATGTCCCTCAACTGAGGAATGGATTAAAACACTGTGGTACATCTACACAATGGAATACTACTCATCCATCTAAATAAAGAAATCATGCATTTGCAGCCAAATGGATGGAAGTAGAGAAGCTCATTCTGAGTGAGCTAACCCAGATTCAGAAGTTTGCACATGGCATCCATCTATTCACTTATAATTGGATTTTAGCCATATGGTACAGGATAACTATACTACAACCAATGCAACATAGGGAACAGGAACATAGACTTTGTTACCTGTCAATGAGAAACTTTGCCCTAGTGGTGCTGCCTTGTAGGCCCCCAGGGTATGAGGAGGCTCTTGGCCCTCATATGACTTATGAACTGGGGTGGGGGACTGTTATGTAGGGACACTACACTCTAGAGGAGTGGGATGGAAGGGACAGGGGGTAGAGGGTGGCAGAGTGGGACTGGGAGGGGTGTAAAGAGGGTACTGTGATGGAGAGATAACCTGAAGTAATAAATAGATATTAAAAAAGAAAGTAATATATTTGACTCTATGTACTCCATGTTATACCTAAATCAAAAACAAAGGCATAGCTGTTTTTAATGCATTTAATTGGTATAGAATTGCAAATAAACTCTTACACATCAAAAATCAGGATCTAACACAAAAGGCAGGATAGGGCATTGACTGACACTGTATAGAAAACGAAACACACATAACAGAGAAGAATAAAATGTATCTCACTAAGAACCAGGCCAAAAGAAACAGTAAGATACATTGATCAGACCAATAAATTTAAGGCTTCAATTATACACAAAGCCAGTAGAAAATACAAATCTTGCTATTGTTGGTAGAGGCATAAAGTGAAACAGTTATTAAAAGAAAATGATAAAGCTAGTAAGGTTTCTGTTCAATGTTTTTCTTTCCTATTCAATTTGATAATATAAATTTATGCAAATTCCTAGAATACCTCTATACTATGTAAGTAAAGACAGAGATGTCTATATTACAATTAATCACAATTGGAAATCACTTTGAAAGAAAGGAATTTAAAGATGATAGACAAATTAAACTTTATTTATGAGAGAGAATAAAGGAAATAAAAAATATTAAAAGTTTAGATGCCATTTCAAACACTAAGATTAAAAAAAAAAATATGTTCATGGTTTTGCTTGTGGGTGTTTTCCTGTTTGTCAGTAAAGGCACCATGTGCATGAAGCAGGAACTATAGGTTCCAGACTGGGGTACTGGATCTTTGAAATTGGAGGTATAGAAAGTTATGAGCGGCTGGATGTGAGGGCTGGGAAACAAACCCATATTTTCTCCAAGAGCAGGAAGTACTCTTAACCCTAGTGTCATATCTTTAGCCCACAGATAACATCAATTTTAAAAATATATAATATTGATCATAGAAGTTATGTTGAAGTATGCTATATTATATTGATAATATAAACACTTGCCAATCTATGATGAACTTGAAAACATGCAAATTTAAGTTTTCACATTTTTAATATAACTTATTAACAAATACACACACTTGAGGTATTAACCAATTCATGATACTGTTATTACATGCCATAAATATGTTATAATCAGAAAGGACACCTTAATCAAACTTACTACTAGACAGAAAAACACAGACCAAAGGCTGAAGGTCAAACTTTAATTCAGAGTATTTGCCTACGTACAAATAAGTAAAACTCAAAAGTACCACATATGAATTATGTTTTTCTAATTATTTTTGAGAGATTAGTTTTGGTTATTTAAATTTCTGCTAATTTTGTTTATGTCTAAATGCTACAGAATCCCTGCTGTCTCTATAATAGTGTCAATGTCTCTCTAAACTCAATGACCTCAATACTTCATGCATGTATGGTTGCATTTTGCCAACATTGCTGTTTAAAACAATTATACAATTTGAAAAATTGTTATTAGAATCAACTTGAGCAGAGTTTGCAACATGCAGTCATTCTATGCTCCTTAAAGCTTCCTAGATTAATAGATGAAAAGTTCTTTCATATTACATGAGGAAAATAAGGATATACTTAGATTTTCAGTTCCTTCATCTCAGCCGCCCCAGAAATCTGCACACACTGTTTACAGCCAAGTGAGCAAGAAATGTGAGACATGTGCTACATGAAAGGGACAAGCCACTTGGTAAGAGAGACAAAGTTCAAATAAAGATCCATAAACATAAATCTCCATTGTTCCAAATAATAATTTTATTCAGTTTGTTTCCATTGGGTAGATGAAAGCCATGAATTCCCAATGATGTTGACAGATACTTGAAACAATCAAGTCACTGAAATAAAACAGTAAATACTTGCTCCTTGAGTCGCAGGCAGGGTCAAGAACTAACGTCTATAGAACACAAGCTATTCTCCAAAAGTCTTAGGGAAACCTGGTCTTTGACTATCTGCAGTAATTGGCTCTAATTGAAAGATTTTCTTTTACTCTGTGACTTCCACCCATGAGAGTAGAAGCCAGCAAAGCTGGGCCAATTTGCATTCTGAAATTCCATTCTGTGTTTTTATTTTCCTTTGGAGGGTTCTTGCTACAGAAGAGCTTCATTAACTCAATTAGGCATGATCTAGTGGGCCCATACAAATTAGGCTAGCCACAGTATCTTTAGAATGGACAGAAATAAGAAGCCAGCTGTATTCTCTACAATTTGAAAAATATCTTACTAGCTGATAATTCTCTGTGACACACACATTATGCTCTTGACAACTGTAACAATGGAAGTGTATTTTTGAAGCCCACTCTCCAAAGCTACAAAACATAAAAGACACACCAGTGCAAAGGCAAATGGATGGTTTCTTACCACAAGCTACACGTTCTTTTGATTTTTGTTTGCTTGATTGGTTTATGGCTTTTGGGTTTTTGTTGTTGTTAATCAAAGAAATGATAATATTTTAGCACAAGTACTTGTATATATCAATCTAAAGTGAATGCTATGACAAGATAGATTGCACACTATTACATCTCAAAGAATAAAGTAACCAGTATATCTAGGAGGAAGAATAATGTCAACACACACACACACACACACACACACACACACACACACACACACACA
>CAJQZJ010034102.1:180994-235071 GCA_907164525.1 Lophiomys imhausi | reverse complement strand
ACACACACACACACACACACACACACACACACACACACACACACACAGGCACACATTACAGCTAGTGGAATGAATGGCATATTTTGTTCTTCCTGTCCCCTTATGCAAGTATTGATATTGATTGATTGATTGATTGCTCAAATTATAAACCAGTGGAAAAAAAGAATTTTCATTCTTTCTCAGAGAAAGCTTTAGAGCACACATCAATCAAGATTCATGGGTCATAATTTAGACCTTCTATATGAATCTGAGAATGTTCAATTGAGGAACCTAGAAATTTTTGTTTTTGTACAGGTATTTTAATTGGGATGCTATGAGCTATAATATAAAGATTAAACAACTCCATTGAGGTTCAATGGGTTACTAGTACCTAACTTTTGAAGAACATGATATAAAATCTAAAAAATATGTAAGTATATGAAATCAACATCATTCTGAAAAGAGAAATATTTTATTGTTTTTAAGTAACTTTGTATATTATTCTGATAAATAAAATTGCAAACCAACTGTCCAACTGCCTTTTTTCAGAAGTCACCCTCTATTCTGCTGACCTAGGGATAGTTTCCATCTGCACCTAATTACACTGAAAAAGCCAAAACTCATGTCACATGCTTCAAAGAGTAAAAGACCCTAGTCTTGAAAGCTGTAGTTTACAGTAAAGAGGTGAGCATAATTGCAGTTACCTGTTGACGTGTCTCCCAACTGTAAATGTAGTCTTTAAAAAAAACATGAAGACACAAGAACTATGAACCCACCCCCACCCCTAACCTATTTCTAGGTTCTGGAGAAAAATCCAGAGCCATTGTCAAAATGGCTGCACTAATTTACCCTCCAAGTAACAATATGGAGAGTTCCCTTAGATGTAGCCACGGAAACATGTGTTGCCACTTGTATTCTTTATCATGCCATTTGGACTGGGGTGAGAAGGAAACTTAAAGTACTGAACAAGCACTATTTTAATGATATCTAGGATGTTGAATGTGGTTTTCTTTCCTAACTATTTATAATTCTTCTTTACAGAACTTTCTGTTTAGTTCTGCAGCCTGATTTTCAATTGGGTTCCTTAATTTTTTTTTTTCAGTTCTTTGGGAGCACTATACAGAAATCATCACGCAGGAGAGTATCTGGAAAGGATGGTCTTCCTCTCTGAGGGTCCACTGTTCACTGAACTGACAGTTTCCTTTTCTGTATAGAAGCTTTTCAGTTTCACGAGGTCCCATTTATCAATGGCAGTTTGCATTTGCTGTTCTACTGGAGGAGTTTTACACAGAAAGTCCTTACCTGTACCTGTAAGTTGAAGAATACTGCCTACTTTTTTCTCTATCACTTTCAGGATACCAGGAGCTATGTTGAGGTCCTTGATCCATTTAGGGCTCTGCACAAACTAAGAGATAAACCTAGATCCATTTTCACCATGCTAAATCCAGATTTCCCAGCATTATTTATTGAAGCCACTATTTTTTTCTCCACTGTATATTTGTCAAAATTCAGGTAACTATAGCTGTGTGGACTTATATCTGGACTTTGGATCTTATTTCACTGATTTATGTGTTTGCTTTTGTGTTAGTACCATGATGGTTTTGTTACTGTGGCTGTCTGGTATAATTTGAAATCAAACATTGTATTACTTCCTAAAGTATTCTTTGGATTATTCTTGGTCATCTTAGTCTTTGGGGTTCTTTATAAATTTCTGGATTGCCTTACCTATGTCTATTAGAAATGAAGTTGAAATTTTTATTGGGCTTGCATTTATCTGTACTTTGCTTTTGTTAAGATGACTATTTTCAAAAGATTAATTCTTTCTAATTATTTTAATAGGATGTCCTTCCATCTTCAATAGTCTTTTACACTTAATTCAGTCTCAAAATTTATGGTAGAAGTCTTCCATTTCCATGGTTAGATTTGTTACCAGTACTTAATTATTTTTGTTGCTACTATGAATGGGGTTATTTCCCTGATTTCTCCTGGCTTGTCACTGATATATAAGAGAGCTCCTGAATTTAATTTTTTAAACTTTCTTTTATATTTTATGTGTATGGGTGTTATTTCTGCACGTATGACTGTGTACCACATGTATGCAGTGAATGTGGAAGCCAGTTTTGGTTGAGTTAGCCGAAATTAAGAATACATGAAAATGTCTTATGGGAAGCCAAGAAGTAGTAAGGTAATTGAAACATATAACTAAAAACAAAACAAAACAGTTCAGATGGAATTATATTGTATAGGTCAACCATGTTGCTCTTAGAAGATTTGAGATATGTAATGAGAATTATAGAACAGGGTATGCAATACATCCCTAGCAGTTATTGCATCACTTTGACACTAGAGACATTAAAACAACCAAAGATATTTATTGCCTTAGTTTCCCACTATAATCACATAGCAAGACTCGACTGATAGACATATTACCTATTTTGGCGTCAGTATATAGAAATATCAATTCTAAACTAAACAAGTCAGGACACTTCCTGCCTATTAGCTAGCTTTCACATTTCCACAAAGTGCTATTCAAGTTGCTGGCAAGAAAAGGCATCAATTGTCCTACCTAGAGCTGGACCCTTCATGCTATAATACTGAGTTAAAAGAAAGATGTGCCTACTGGTACAATAATGGTACAAATGTTACCATGGTCTTTGGTATTTTTCTGATTGAAGTGGGAGACTGTTCCAGGGGAGAGAATTTAATGCCAAGTCCTGTAATCCTGGTCAAAAGTCCATGGCTGAGAAACTCATAGGCACTAAGGTAGAACCTGCTCTTTTGCTAAACTGCCTTCTAAATATTTATGTTTGTATACATATACTTAGGCTGACATCAGCCTTGGTCTCAGAAATTTCTGTATCTAATGAGGAACAGTCAATGTTGAGACCAATGAATTTGTCAAAGTGCTGAGAATAAAAGATTGGGTACTCTGCCCTAAATAAGACATCTTTCTCACCCTATCCCACCATCAAGGCCTGCATTACATATATTTGGCTACATCAGTATTGATCTTTGTATACTGATACAAAATTAAGATTATATTTGGCCACATTGGTATTGATTTTTGTTTATTGATACAAAGTTAAGGTTAACTCTTTTTAAGGTATTATACCAAAATAGCACGCTTAAAAATGAAATGTGAAGTTCTGGCCTTTTGTTAGCAACTGTCAGAAACTTCTTAGGATAATTAAGAAATGCAAACTAATAGTCATTCAAGCATGTCGTTTTGTTAGGTACTAGGACAGTCTATCACAGTTATTTTCTAAGTTAATCAGAAATCAAGTTGCTAAAAGTCAAATAACATTTGCATATCCAAATATAAGGAGAGAGATAGGTGGTCCTCAAAAACCTCAAGAGATCTGCAGAATATGGCATTCAAAGATGTTTTCTGAACTTAAGATTTTTTTTTATATTGAGACATATCAGATGCTGACAGCACCCCTATTCTACTTCAAGTAGATGATAAGTATCGAAAAGTCTCCAATTGGAGATAGTTGAATTAGTGGCAAGCCTGTCACTTGGCAAGAATAATCCCTTGCTTCAACTGTTAACAGAATGTTGTCCAAAAAGGACAAAACTTAGAAGCAAGTAAGTCGACAGGCTAGCTCTGCCAAGACAGGGTAGGCAAGTCCTTCATAATTCCTGCCTTATAATCAATGTCTGTCAGAGAAACGGGGCCAAATGGCTGAAGATTGATGCTGTAACATATGGAGAGAAATTGGGAACTGTCCAGGCAGCCACTGGTATGTCATTTCTGAGTTTTGGAAGCTGCTGGCCCTGCACTTCCTGTATAATCAGATATATTTATCCCTCTCAGGTCTCTAATGGGCTTGAGGACTGGATAGCTAGAGTCTCATAGTTAAATTTTGAGTTGTTTAGGAATTAAGAGGATGTTCTGGATCTAAGAAGAGGTTAAAATTGTGATGCAAGTTAGGATAGAAGTAGGATGGAAGCTGAGCTGGATATAGAACTCTAAACTCATGGAGATGGTTGGATAGTAGAATGTTAAAGTCAGTTGCCAATTATGTATGGACTAGACCAATGTATGCTAAGCCATATAATTCTCATAATTGTGGCTTAATTATTTCTGTTGTTTTGTATTGTATTCGTTGTTATAAGAGAAAGAGCCATTTGTTGGACTGAAAGGGGGAGCTGTTGAGGGGAAAAAGATATACCTTAAACTTAAAAAAAAAAAAGTGGATGAGAGGGTTGAGGGGAAAGAGGGTGGGAGGGCGGGACCAGAGGGGGGAGTTGGGAGGGGAATGCGATTGAGATGTAACTTGAAGAAATAATAAATTAATTAATTAAAATAAAAGAATGGGAGAAGGAAAAAAAGAGCATAAAAATTAAAGACATGGAAGAGTGTTATGAAATCATGTCTTTTGAATATGACATGACCCTTGCATTCATGAATTCATAGTAGCTGTATTTAACTACACAAGATCAATTTAGCCAAAACTGAGACATAGATGTGTGGGGGGGGTACTCTCCAGGCCCCATCCCTTACTGAGGAGCTACTAGAAGTTCCTAGTTGCTGGGAGAGGAGAAATCATTGTTTCCTGAGGGTGTAGCACTGGTATGTTTCCAGTGCTCTAGTGGACAGCCCCATACCCCTGCACAAATTGGACATTTTGGGCTATCAACAAAACAGACATGAAGTAGGAAATGGTAAGTGTTTGGGGAGTTGGTGACTAAAATGGAGGTATGAACAGGATCTTGTTTTATTGTACAATGTAGGAAAATTTCAAGAATAAATTAAAATACAAAAAAATTAAAATTCACCAACCTACTTCTCCTAATTCTATTAATATAAATTAATAATGCTGAAAGAATTCCTACTTTCATTGGAGTCTGGATTTACTGTCACCATAAGCTATTTGTGACTTCAAAACTAGAACATGGAGTTCAGAATGCAATCCAATTTCTGTAGATGACAGTGAGTTCCCAGCAGGGCCTGTTCCTCTCCAGAAACCTGCCTTGGACAGCATCCTGATACTTGGATGCCTTGGCATGTCTGTCACCCCAGAAATCAACAGTCATGCTTCCATTTGAATGAGAAATTGACACATTCCTTTGATTCCTAAGCTGAGCCCACACAACCTGTCATAACATTTTGTAGAATGGAATGAACATTACTGAAGTCCTGTGGTGGCTAGCTGCACTTTTCAAATGTACATTTGAAATTTTTGAAAATGTCAATTGAGGAGTTTTCTGGATAGGAATCATATTGATATTAAAGGAAATCACTTCCTTTCAAATGGTCACTGGTTGGTCTTCATGAAACTTCACTGACGTCATGAGCACCTTCGCAAACTGAAATACAGCCAAATCACAGACTAATTGGATCCTATATAAGCATAGTAATGTTTTATTGGTTTTAGGACAACCAACTGTTCTCGCTATTAAGAAGACATAGCCTTCCTAGCTAGGATGAAAAATACTTATTATTTTATATTGAAATATTTTAGTATGTATTAACCATGTGAAATGAATTTCTTTATGACATTTACTGCTTTTTGTATTTACTGATTTTGTATATCTAGGTATGCATGTACCACAGCATACACATGGGTGTCAGAAGACAGCATATATGAGTAGTTCTCTCCTTCTACCATGTGGTTTCTGGGGATCCAACACGCTGAGCAATCACACTAGCCTATTTCTG
This sequence comes from Lophiomys imhausi, assembly GCA_907164525.1. Taxonomy (NCBI): domain Eukaryota; kingdom Metazoa; phylum Chordata; class Mammalia; order Rodentia; family Muridae; genus Lophiomys; species Lophiomys imhausi. Next base: position 229,427 of record CAJQZJ010034102.1, on the reverse strand, counting down.
ACATATTCACACACATACAAAATTTAAGAACAATAAAATTTATGCCAGATATGGTGGCACACATTTTAATCCTAGCCCTCGGGAGGCAGAGGCAGTCAGAATTCTATTGAGTTCCAGAACAGCCTGATCTACATTATGAGTTCCAGACCAGACAGGGATACATAGTGAGGCCTTGTCTGAAACAAAACAACAAAAAGAAAAAAAATTAATGTGACAGAGAATGACACTTTATAATTGAAATGTTGAATCCCCCAAAGTATTTTATCGGAGAACATGTCTGTATTTCTGTGCTTAGACTTTAAAATGCAGATGTTTCACGGAGGTAACTGAGGGTGAAATTACTGGTGACAAGTTCTCCAGGTAAGAGATGACAGGGTTACCTAGATTTGTGCACAGCTCTTGCTAAAGCCCTTACAAATTCTTATATTTAAAGTACACCAAGGGGTCCCTTCTTACCTTAGTCAAGCATAATAAAGTTGAGTGGCATGGGATAGGCACCAACAGAATCAAGAAAGGTACTGACAGCAAAAATTGGAAATGGAGTTATAACCTGAAGCAACAAATAAATAAAGAAAAAACAAAACACCAAGAAAAAAAAAAAAGAAAAACCTAAAAGAAAAATGTATTGAATATGTTAATCAATGTTTGGACAGCTGCCTGGCATATTTTAATCCATTAATATAGATTCTAAATTTTAAATTTATTGTTCAAAGTTTTTGATATATTAGTATGTTATGTCTCTCCAAATGTGGCTAAATATACTCTTAATTTTGTATCAATCAAAGATCAATGCCTATGCGGCCCAATACAATCTTAATATTGCGTCCATATACAAGGGTCAGTACCATTGTGGCCAATTTGTATCAATATGCAAATATCAATACCGACGTAGACCAATACAATCTTATTTTTGCACAATAAACAATGGTCAATACCACTTTAGCCAAATATACTACTAATTTTGTATCAATATACAAAGGTATAAGGGCATATTCAATAATCTGATCCTTCTTCTTGGTCCTTCCTGTGCTATGTCTATGTCTCAATTTTTCTCAAGTCCGTGCATTCCTACATAGGAGATAAAGAAGGATACAGAAAAGGGAAAGAAGGAATACCCTGGGTCTAACCTCCAAAACCCATTAAACAGGACCATTTAACAACTTGTAATCTCTTCCCCTAAATAACAGAGTTTTCAGTTGTCCTTCAAATAACCAAAAAAAGGGGGGGGGCAGAGAAACACCCTCCCCACCCTCTGGGTATGGGACGTTGCTCTCTTAAAATGACTTCCTGCTGATTTGGGTCGTAGTAAACCTGTTTGGGGCCCAAACCAAAATGGAAAAATGGTTAAAAATGTTAATACAATCCTTTTATGTTCAGTCCTTCTGTTCTCAGCTGTTTAGATGTCCTAAGGAGTTTGTAGGCAGAAGCTGAACTTCCAGGCTTTACTGAGGTTCTCTCATTGTAGCATTATTCCCATTCAGCAAGACAGGGAATCAACCTAAGTGTTCATCATTGGATGAACATTGTTTTTAAAATTAACTAAACATATCATCATTGGATGAACATTGTTTTTAAAATTAACTAAACATATTAATTGAGCATGTGCTGCACACTTTCAGTCCCAGGACTCGGGAGGCAGAGGCAGGTAGATCTCTGAGTTCAAGGCCGGCCTGGTGTACAAAGCAAGTTCAGGACAGCCAGGACTTTATTACACAGAGAAACCATGTCTGGGGGAGGGGGGAGAAAGAACTAAACATTTGAGACATGATTAAAATGAAGGAAATCCTAACATTTGCAATATATGCATACACCTGGAGGGAATTATACTAATAAACCAGGCACAGAAAGACAAACACTGTGTGATCTCACTTGTAAACAAAATCTTTTAAAAAGTCAAACTCACAGACAAAACACAATGCTGCTGGCTGCCAGGAACCTGTGGCTGATGGAGGGGAATATAGAGAGTTGGTTAAAAGTATGAGTAAATTTGTTGGTTTCGAACAGTATGAGTAAATTCTGGGGATACAGTATACGGCATGGTGATTATAGTTAATAAAAGTGTACTTTCAACTTGAAACTTCCTAAAACAAAAAATCTTAAATATTCTCAATACAGAATTACGTGAGGTGATATATGTGTTAAACTTCTTGATCTAATAATTTCATAATGTATACATACATCAAAACATTACTGTTATGGCTTAAATAAGACATGTACCCCACTGGCTCATGTGTCTGAACAGTTGATCCCCATTTGATGATGCTGTAGAACCTCTAGGACACAAGCTTTGGCTAGCAGATGTAGGCCATTAGTTGCGGGTTATAGTCTGGCCCTGCTTCTGATCCCGTCTGCTTTTTCATTTGCCAAGATGTGAATTTTCCTCAGGGAAAGTTCCTGTACCATGTGCAAAGACACCCCTAAATTTCAATACCTTACCTATCATGATGGACTGATACCCCTGATACCATGAGCCAAAATAAACCTCTTGTGGTGGTTTGAAAGAAAAACATTCCTTCTAACCTCATGTGTTTGAACATTTGGTCCCCAATTGTGGCAGTGCCTAGTGGCAGATGGGTGATGGAACCTTGATGAGAGGGAGCCTTGCTGGAAGAACATCACTGGGGCAGACATTGAGGGTTTATAGGCTCATCCCATTTCTCATCTCTCTCTGCTTCATGTTCATAGATAAAAATGTGATCAGTCATTTTCCTGCTCCTACACCATGTTATCTCTGACTGTTGGCATGCCTTGCACACCATGATCGATTCCATCCCTGTCAACTCGTAACCTAAAATAAAGTCTTTGTCTCTTAAAAAAAAAAAAGTATCCAGTTATCAGTTCCTTTGTTTGCTCATCCTCCCTTTCACCTTCTAAGTCAGCATAGGCCAGTTCAACTTTTCTCCCTTCACATCACTGATACCACCTCTCTGCCTCCCTTTATAAAAAGCCTTGTGGGTTATACTGTACACATCTGAGAACCCAGAAACCACCCCCCGTAACTTTACAATCAGCTGATTAGCAACCTGATTCCACTTATAACTAGGATTTTGTAAATTACAGTTCAAAAGCATTAGGACATGTGTAATTAAAAATCTTATTTTGTTCTCATTCATGACTCAAATCTTCTTCAAGGAAAAAAAATCTCACTCACTTCAGTCAAGAGTGTTCACTGAGCTTCATTTTGACTTTGGTCCTTCCACAGACTGATCCAAGGTAGCTCTCTATTGGCAGGTTTGATTTAATGTTCGAAAGATAACTGCTTGATTGCAATCAAAATGAAACAGAATAATTTATGGAAAACGGAAGCAAAACGAGAAAGAATGTAGGAGAGAGTGAATTTTTCCAAGTGCATTAATTAAAGATTATTTTAAGAATTTCCAAAGATCAAATTCATAGGGTTGTCTACTAGACTAAAATATCAAGTGAAGGTAACAAGTTGTTATTCTGTGAGGACTGAGAGAAAACCAGATTAGTAATCAAGGCCTGATCTGTCAATCACAGAGCTTCCATTCAATCACAGAGTACAAGTTGAAATCAAGCCTTAAATCTGAACTGTCTTCACTGATTAGGCTTCCTAGCCCTATAGTATAATCTAACGTGCCAGCTGTCCACTAATAAAAGTAAGTCTAATTCTCTCCTTTCAAGAAGAGAATTCTTAAAACACGAAGAACAGGCAGCACAGAAATACACTTTGGCTAGCTGGCTGATTTTATAAAATTGTTTTGGGTCCAGCGTGTAATATACATAGTAATCAAAATATCATTAAAATGAAACACATGGGGTCAAAAAGTAACAAAGTACAGTAATGTTAACATGGAAATCCTATTTTTAAAAGAACTCTGGAAGAGTTAAAAGCAAGCAGATTATGTGGATTTGGAGCCAGACAGAACACTATTGATATTCCAGGCACCTAGCAAAATGTGATGTTCTTCTTCTAGGCTCATAACATTTAACTCCTCAAATACTGACACAAAATCAACATTTTCTCCTAAAGGCAGCGCTATTAACCTAAATGAAGAATTTACAGCCTGGTGAATGTGCACAGCTGTTTATCTCTGGAACAGATGTCCTAAACATTGCTCACTCTTTGTTGTGATCAGAGTCAAAAGCCAATGGCTGACACTTGAGATTTCACTATCCCAACTGCACAGATTTGTAGTGAGTTTCAGATAAAAAATGAACAGGTGTCTGAACTCCTTACTAACTCCACCAAAGTGAAACTTGACACCCAGTCATTTCTACAAGTTTGACTGGAATATTTTAAATCATGTTAGACAAAGTGAACAAAAATTTCAATGTTCAAACATATTTTTATGACAGAAAACTTACAGAGATATTTCAGTAAATCCTCAAATAGCAAGCAAACCTTCCTTAACCAACTGTACTTTGGCTCACCATTCCAAATTAAAAATGCTTGACACAATATGTCAGAGAGACAGTTCCTGAGAAGCAACTTGACAGTTGATTGAAATTTTTAAGTAAACATAATAAAACTGTTGTTACTTATATCATAAATTATATAGGGCAGACTTAATTAAAATGCATAAAAAGAATGCAAACAAAGAGTTTTAGCACATAAGAGATGATGCAATATGCTTACTCTTCTGAACTGAATACAACAGGTAATAAAAAGGGTCCAGAAAATGCTTCACTGGGGAAGCACATAACTAATCATTACTAATAAGAAGACTACACACCACCTTTCAGAAAGACAGCTAGATGGCTGAGAGCCACACAGGGCAGTCACTGCTTAGAGGGAGTAGTAGGACTAATGTGGTCCTCAAGAAATTTTATGATGAGCTGAAAATGTGTGAGTGGTTAGTATAAAAATTGAGGTAAACTATTGCTGTTCCAGAGGACCCAACCTTCATTTCCAGGAATCACCATCAGTGTTCTATAACTCCAGGTCCAGAAAGTCCAGTGCCTCTATCCTCCTCCGTTACCAGCAAATTTACATGCATGTATTCACAACACAGAAACATATAAATACATATATCTAAAAATACATTTTTACAAATACTTAAACAATACTTTCCACATAGATACAAGCAGGAACATAGAAAACCTGGAAAGAAAGTAATCGTTCATACATATGTATATATAGATATATCTCGAGGGTGTATATTCTCATATTACTTCATATATATGAGATGCTATAGGCCAATATCTGGGAAAGCTACTGCCAACAATGTAAGTGAACATAAATGCAAATACTGTATGTATACAGAAAGTTTAATTTTATGTATCATCTATTATATAATTTTTACTTCAAAGCTAATCTGATTCCATAAGCACCTCATGAAAAAATGTTTCCTAACTTTCAATGAACTGGAAAACATGATCAATCTTGTTCTAAACAGCCATGTAGCCTTTTTCATACATGAAAAATGAAGGAAACTAACACATGGAGGTATACCTGAAGAAGTACTACCACCACTAATCTCTCTCCTTCAAGACACAAGTTATATATCTTCACTAGTACCATAACCACTGTGGGAAAGTGTCTCCACACAGAGGCAGACGTAAGCACCATGACAACGGCTTGCCTTTGAGTGTGACATGGTGGCACTCTGGCAACTGAGTGTTCAGCTCGCTAATCACTGTAACAGTCATTCCCAGCACATGATATTCCAAGCTGTGCCTGTAGCAGTCTCTGTCACTAGCAGTGATTGCAAGGGGCTGATAGAAGGGAAATAAAAGAGGCTAAAAGAGAATATTTTAACAACTTAAATATTCTGTAAAGACACATTTATCAGAAAAACTAAACACATTTAATTCTTCTTATAAATGTGATATCCTATTCTAAAAAAACTATGTGATCCATTGTACTAATTTAGGACAATGAGCAATATTAATCACTGTGAAAGAAATAAATATTACTTTGTGTCTTTTGAGTTACCTTGATCCTAATGCGTAACATGTATTCACTAACTATTCATGAAAGTTCAAAAAAGTTAACAAAAAAATGTAGCAATTACCTTTACTTTTCTCTGGGAAAGATCGGGGGAGAAAAGATTCATAATACATGTCATTGTTCAACCAACTACTATATTGTATATCCAGTGTATACAGTATATAGTACAGTACACAGTCTGATGTATTTAGAATAAATGTCACTAGCATAAAATATGAAAATATACAACAGGATCCTGTAGAGGAATAGAAATAATGTGAAAAGTGAGAGACTGAAACATTCTATTACTCTGAAGAATGGAATTTGTTTAAATATACCAGTTAACAATCTTTAAACGTTTATTTATTAATTCAAGCCACATCTCCATTACAGCCCTCTCCCTCCACCTCTCCCAGTCCCACCCTCCCAATCTCTTCCCTCCCCCACCTATCCTACTCTTCTGGTGTGGAGTGAGTCCACATATCAGCCCCTCTCAGTTCATTAATCACCTTAGGTCTAAGAGCTTCCTCTTTTTCCATTAGAGTGAAGTGTTCCACTAACAGGAAATAAAGTCCATGTTCCTGTTTTTGGATCTGTTCATTGTGTGATAGTTACCCTATACTATATGTCTAAAATCCAGTTACAAGTGAATACATGCCATTTTCATCTTTCTGGGTCTGGGTTAGCTCACTCAGAATGAGCTTTTCTAGGTCCATCCATTTGGCTGCAAATTGCATGACTTCCTTGTTCCTGATAGCTGAGTAGTATTCAGTTGTGTAAATGTACAACAGTTTTTAAATCCATGCTTCCATTGAAGGACATATGGGCTGTTTCTAGTTTCTACCTATTACAAATAAAGCTGCAATGAACATACTTGAGGAGATGTCCTTGTAGTTTGGTGAGGAATCTTTTGGATATATGCCTAGGAATAGCATGGTTGGATCTTGAGGTAGAGCTATTTCAAGTTTTCTAAGGTATCACCAGACTGATTTCCATTGTGGTTGTACAAGTTTGCACTCTTACCAGCAATGGAGGAGTGTTCCCTTTTCTCCACAACCTCGCCAGCATGTGTTGTCATTTGAGTTTCTGAACTTAGCCTTTCTGACAGGTGTGAGATGGAATCTCAGAGTCCTCTTGAGTTGCATTTCTGTGATGCTTAAGAATGTTGAGCATCTCTTCAAGTGTCTCTTGGCCATTAGAAATTCCTCTTTGATGAGTTCTCAGTTTAGCTCTGTTCCCCATTTTTTGATTGGATTATCTGTTTCTTTAGCATTTAATTTCTTGAGTTCTTTATATATTTTGGATATTAACCAATCTGTCAGATGTGGGGTTGGTGAAGATCTTTTCCCTGTTTGTAGGCTTCCATTTTGTTTTAATAACAGTGTTGTAGCTTTTCAGTTTCATGAGGTCCCATTTATTGATTGTTGGTTTTAGAGCCTGAGCTGTTGGTGTTCTGATCAGGAAGTTTTCACCTGTGCCAATGAGTTCAAGGCTTTTCCCCACTTTCTCTTCTATTAGATTTAGTGTGTCGGTTTTATGGTAAGGTCTTTGATCCACTTGGACTTAAGTTTTGTGCAAGGTGATAAATATGGATATATTTGCACTATTTTACATGTTGACATGCAGTTAGACCAGCACCATTTGTTGAAGATGGTTTCCTTTCTCCATTGTACAGTTTTGGAGTGAGATGGAATCTCAGAGTCAACTTGAGTTTCATTTCTCTGATGATTAAGGATGCTGAGCATTTCTTCAAATGTCTCACTGGCATATAGTACAGGATAACTATATCAAAATTTTTTTGTCAAAAATTAATTGGCGGATTTATTTCTGGGTCTTCTATTTGATTCCATTGATCAACTGGTCAGTTTCTGTACCAGTGTCATGCTGTTTTTATTACTGTTGCTCTGTAGTATAGCTTAAAATCTGGAATGGTGATACCTCCAGATGTTTTGTTTTGTTTTGTTTTTGTTGTTGTTGTTTTTGTATAGGATTGTAACTATCTTAAAAAAAAACTTGCAATTTGGACAAAATGTGATAATCAATTAAATGGCATATTTAGTAAGTATAATGGTGCCAGAGTATTTATAAACAGGAGTTACATTTAACAAAATTCAGGTTAAAACATATTAATAATCCTTTAATAGTTTCATTCCATTTAAGCTATCCAATTTAAATAAAGAAGTAACTATTATGGAAAATACCTTATATACAGTAGGGATTTGAAAGATCAGTGTGCTGGTTAGTTTCTATCAACTAGACACAAATTAGACATAACTGAGAAGAAATGTCATGAAGCACTGCCACCATTAGACTGGCCTGTTGGCAAGTCTGTGGAGCATTTACATTTCTCTCTTCCCCTCCCTTTCCCACCCCTCTCTTTCCCTCCTCTCATCTCCTCTCTCTTCTCCTCTCCTCTTCCTCCCCTCTCTCTCTCTCTCTCTCTCTCTCTCTCTCTCTTTCTCTCTCTCTCCTTACCTTTTTTCTTTTAGGTAGAGTCTCAGTGTCTCTCTATCTAGCCCTGAGCCCTGACTATATTGAACTAGAATTTGTAGACAAGGCTGGTTTGGAACTCACAGAGATCCACCTTCTTCTGCCTCTCTGAGTGTTGGGAATAAAGACATGTGCCACCCCTCAGGACAGTCCTTGGATTAGTTTCATTCTTTTTCTTTTTAATGTTTATTTATTACTTCAAGTTACATCTCCATATCAGTACCCTCTTTCCACCCCTCCCAGTTCCACCCTCCCACCCTCTCCTCACTCTCCCACCCATCCCACTCCTCCAATGTGGAATGTCCCTACATATCAGCCCCTCTCAGTTCAACAGTCATATGAGGGCTAAGAGCTTCCTCTTGCACTGCGGGCCTACATAGTAGCACCCCTAGGGTAAACTGTCCCATTAATAGGTAACAAAGTCTATGTTCCTGATCCTTTTGGTGCGTTGGTTGTAGGATAGTTATCTTGTACTATATGGCTAAAATCCAATTATAAGTAAGTAGATGCCATGTCAGTGAGACATTTGAAGAAATGCTCAGCATCCTTAATCATCAGAGAAATGCAACTCAAGATGACTCTGAGATTCCATCTCACACCTGTCAGAATGGTTAAGATCAAAAACTCAAAGGACAGCACATGCTGTTGAGTTTGTGGAGAAAGGGGAACACTCCTCCATGGCTGGTTTCTAGTGCAAACTTGTATAACCAGGATCGAAATTAGTCTGGCAATGTCTTAGAAAACTTGGAATAGCTCTACCTCAAGACCCAGCCATACCACTTCTGGGTATTCACCCAAACAATTCCTCACCAAACCACAAGGACGTATGCTCATCTATGTTCATACAGCCTTATTTGTAATAGCTACAAACTGGAAACAACCCAGATGTCCCTCAACTGACGAATGGATAAAAAAAAAAAATTGTGGTACATCTATACAGTGGAATACTGCTCAGCTATCAGAAACAAGGAAATCATGCAATTTGCAGCCAAATGGATGGAACTAGAGAAGCTCATCCTCGGTGAGCTAAAGCAGGCTCAGAAGGATAGACATGGATTCTACTCACTTATAACTGGATCAGTTTATTAATTGCTACTTGATGCAGAAGGGCCCAGCCCACTGTGGGCCAAATAATCCTTGGGCAGGTGGGATGAGATATAAGAAAGGCTTCTGAGCAAGTCAGGGGAAGAAAGCCAATAAGCAGGATTCCTCTGTGGTTTCTGCTTCAATCTCCTGAGATGAGTCCCAGCCTTGGCTTCTCTTCATGATGGACTGTGATTAAGACGTGTACGCAAGTAAACCATTTCTTCACCAAGTTGCTTTTGATCATGATGATTATCATAGCAACAGAAAGAAAACTAGAACAATTAGCAACTCTGTGACAGCCTTAGTTTTTAAAGTGCTGTGGCTAGACTCCATCTGACACATTTATAAAATGGTGCAAGCACATTTTAGCTAAATATCTAACAGGATGCCATCCTCATACCTCATGTTCCTATATTACTGTGCTGTGACAGAAACAGCTTGCAAAGATTTATGGCTTCTATTAATTACACTAAAAATATGGTAGATTTGCTCAAAGAAATCAATTGTAATAGGGAAAAGCAACTGTATTATTTAATTACAATCATGCATTACAAATGACTGCCATTAATTCGTTCTTTTTATTTGTTCCCAAAATCAGAAGCTAAAGGAGAGCCTTCTAGTTTTTCTAGACTTAACATTAGAACAACAGTCTTTGAGATAACATGTTATATGCTTATTAGAGTTCCTAGTTTAGCCTCAAAAATTAAAATGAGTGGAGTTGGTGGATGGCTGAGAGAATAATGAACTTTGGATTCCTAGTATCCACTTAAATGCTGTGCATGCATGGTGAGCCTCCCACACTCCAGAGCAAGGGAGACAACAACAAGGGATACCCGGAGCAAGCTCTTTTTGCAACATCAGAGACTTTCTGTTCAAGGGAGGCAATTAGCTTCAATACAAAGGAATAATAAAAAAAACAATACACCCAATGTTAATCTCCTGTTTCCACATGTATAACATATATGCACTCACAGCTACATATCAGCACATATGAAAACATACACAGGCATGTACACCATACACATTCACTTGCAAAAAATGCCTAAAACGTTAGAGACAAAGACAAAACACTAAGAGAATAGTAAGATTTCAATATGTAATCTTTAGCTTTATCATTTTCTGAAGTTTTCTCCTTTCACCTTCTAGCTCAATTAAATTTCCTATTTTCCTTTTTGTATGGCCTGTAATTTTCTTTCCTCCTTCCTTCCTTCTTTCTTTCTTTCTTTCTTATATGCATTTTGTCGTAGAAACAATTTAGCAATTTTTGTGTTTATAGAAATAGCAGAGCAAAAATAAATAAAACCAAATATTGGGGGGAAAACAGAACAAATAGATAATAAAGGAGAAAAATAAATTTTAAAACTACATTTAAGTTTACATTTAGAACTATACTGGATCTCTGAAAGGAATGCTTTTCTGTTGGGCATTAAATCAATATGAATTTCATGCTCACTGATATTCCCAAACAACTGTGTTTCTTTATCTGACATGGACTTGGACTGTGTGAACTCAAACTGTAGCTTGGAGTCCCAAAAAGCTCTGTGGCATGGCATAGCCACAAAATCCATCTGAGTTGGTAGCAACACGAAGGCAATTATTTTCCCTCTTCATTAACCAATATAATCTAATATCCCATATATTTCTTTTTAAGTTTTTTCTTAGATCCAGAACACCCTCTTGATTCCTAAACAACTCAAAATTTAACTATGAGACTCTAGCTATCTATTCTTCAACCACCTCAGAGACCTGAGAGGGATAAATATATCTGATTATATAGGAAGTGCAGGGCCTGCAGCTTCCAAAACTAAAAAATGACATTAAAGTCAGGTGCCAAATACATATGGACTGGACATTGGGAATGTATGCTAAGCCATATAACTCTTATAATTGTGGCCTATTTATTTCTGTTGTTTTGTATTGTATTTATAGTTATAAGAAAAAGAACCATTTTTTGGACTGAAAGGGAGAGCTGTTGGGGGGAAAAAAGAAATACCTTAAACTAAAAAAGAAAAAAAAAAGAAGGGAAGAGGATGGGGGGTTGAGGGGGAGGAGGGTGGAAGGGTGGGACTGGAGGGGGGAGTAGGGAGGGGATTGTGATTGAGATGTAACTTGAAGAAATAAAAAATAAATTATTAAAAAAAGTTTTTTCAAAGATTTATTCATATTTATGTTGTGTGCATGAGTGGTTTGCCTGCATGTATGTATGAGAACTGCCTGTGTGTCTAGTGTCTGTGGAAGCCAGAAGGGCACTGGATCCTCTGAAACTCTAATAGCAGATGGTTGTGAGCTACCATGTGAATTTTTGGAGGCAATGCTAGGTGGTCTGCAGGAACAATGCATGCTCTAAACCACTGAACCATCTCTCTAACCCTATTATTCCATATGATCTTATTTCTTTAAAAACAAAACTGTACCTACTTTTCTCAGGTCACCTTGTTTATAGACACAAAGAATTCATGTTCGTGAACAAAACTGAAAATGCATTAATTAATATATTTTATACATCTTTCAGCTTCTCTTTAGAACTAACAGGAGCAACACCATTTTATTCCCCTGGGAGATAAGAGTTAAAACATATGACCATGCACTGAAAATCCTAGAAGCATTCATGGTGTTTATTTCACACTTGGAAGAGGATGTTTAATTTTCTTTTGTGGACCTTCCTACATATTCCCAATTTTCTAGAATGAATTTGTCATAAAAAAAGAAAAGAAAAAAATAAAATCTATTAGCTGAGAAATGTCAAGGTAGAAAAAAATAACAGAAGAGTCTTATATATAAGAGTCAACATGAATGAGTTTAGTTGACTATTAGGAAGCCATCTGAAGATAACATTTGAACACAAGTAGTTCAGAAAGTACTCATCATAGTGTAATTTTAAACAGTCCCAGGTCCAGATGCAAGGGTAAGAAAAAAAAAACACCAAGAGTAAGGTTCTCTTCTTTTAGTAGAAAAGGTGACAAAGATATGATTTAAACTGAAATATAAAAGGCAGGATCCTAGAGAGTCAAGATACACCAAGTGTGGCACACTTTGAAGTCTGATCCAAATAAGACTGGCTAAAAAACTTTAAATTTTCTTTGATTATTTTCTTAATAAAATGACTTATATTTTCTTAGCTCTAGAGATGTATAACATCTAAATGTAAACTGTGTTTAATTACTATTTAAGTTCAGTCTATCATGGAGGCAAGCCAAGGCAGGAATTTAAGACAGAAACTTGAAGCAGAGACAACAAAGGAATGCTGTTTACTATCTTGCTTCCCCTGGCTTCCTCAGATGACTTTCTTAGGTATCCAAGGCTCACATAGGCAAGGATGGTACCACCCACAGTGGATTGGGAATGCCTATATCAATTAGCAATTAAGAAAATGTCCCCACAGACATGCCCATTATAGGCTAATCTGAAGGAGGCAATTCCATGACTGACATTCCATCCTCCCAGGTATCTATGGTGTGCTCCAGTAAGAGATTCATACTAACTTGACACAAATCTCAGCATGAGCAGTACTTAATACCCACCTCAATAAAACATTATGAATGGCACACATTTTCCTCTATTGATGGATGTGGTATTAGTCTTTGATTATTGATCAGAGTACTAGCATAGAATTTACATAATTAAATATGCTTATAACTAGGGATAAAAATCACAACTTAGAAAGTCATGCATTTAGTACATTGCTTCTGAGACAATAAAATATCTATGAGACAGTGTTATATCTGAGAATCCTAAGGGGAAGTTACGCACAAACTTCAACTGAGTCTAACTCCACAAGCAAAAATAATATTAGGTACCCAAATTGATGATACAGTGCAGTGCATCAAAGGGTACAGAATAGTTTGGCAGTTCAAAAACACTAACACTAAGCAGTGTGAAAAACCCCGCAGAGTAAATAGGCAGAATGCTGTCTACATGTATGTAGAGAGGCACAATATTAAAACAAAACAAAACAAACCTGGGTAAAGAACATCTAGAGCATTGGCCATCTGCCTTTCAACAATTCTGAGTGTGAAAAATGACCTGCTTTGTCAAGTAAGTTGTTTCAAGTTACACTTATTTGTGAACACCTGTAGACTTCATTAAGACATTGCTACCTCACCACCCAGGATGTCTGAGATCTCAGGGCACCTTGATTGAGTAAGCCTGAGTAGCTGCTTCTCTCCAGCCACACCTAACAGTGAAACAACAGAGAAGATGGGAGATGCCAGGGGAAGCACTGTCATAGTAAAATCCTAAACATCTCTTGACAGCATTTTAACAGGTTTAAATTTTAAGTGAAATAAATATGGTAACGTAACATGTAAGTTCATAGTTGAGCCTACTGAAAAAGTGTCTGGGAACTCTTTGAACCGGAACAATGAGCTAATAAACATCTAAATGTATAATTTTAAAATATAGTATGGCTCAGTACACTCTATATGATATAAAACCTAAGAAGGCCTCCCTTCAAGCTCTCCATGTAATAGCAGTATGTGTTCAGATACCACAGAAAACTTTAGATAGAAGAGACTGCCAGTCTGAATGAACTGACCTGTGTTAGTATCATTTCAGAATGACCACTGTATCCAAACTATGTAATTACATAAATAAATGATCATAAATGCATGCTCATATATGCTTTTTATACACAAAATAAGTATATGTATGTTTCTGTACAAGTTCTAATTACACCTTTAATTTTGTCTTATCTGTATGCATCACATACAGTCTGTTAACTCCAATATCACTTACTCAAAGCCACCAATGAAGACCTTGACCTTTCTGAGACTGCTGCTATTGGAAGATGAAGAAATACTGCAACAAATGTCAGTAACAAAGCTGCCTTGATCAATGTGAGCTCTTCCAAAGAGATTTTTAAACATATATAATATTCTACAACCTGAAAGTTGATCTACATTCACAGAAATTATATTATAATCCCTACCAGAAACTAATAATGATTTTAATGAAATGCCACTGACTTCATAGGTTTCACCATTTACAAGTTGCTTAATTCAATCTTAGGAAAATCATTCATTACTCCTTACTAACATCAGCAGGGGAACTACACATACAATTATTAGATTAAAGTTGATTTAAAGGTTGCTTTTACTGTAATTGAAATGGAAAAGAATTTTTTAATCTACTATTTCTTAAATACGGTAACATATTCAGACTACAGTTTAAAGTTAGTGTAGGAAGGAAGTTTGATCTATGTCTATACAGACAGCTTTCTCATCATTAATGACTAACACTGAAGCTGCTTTGCCTTAATGCATTTGTTTACTCACTTATTGAGGACATTTGTCCATGCTGGGAATAGAAGAAAGACCCTTAACATCCAAGCCCCATTTCCTAAATTAAATACTTCAATTATTTCAGAAGGAGAAGCTCTCAATTACAGTCACCAAAGTTCAGCATGCAATTAGATGATTAATCCACTTAGAATATAAATCCAAGAGTAGCTATTACTTATAAAAGGAGCTGACATAAAGTATGTGCCCTACCTCTTCTATCCAATGATAGAATAAATCTAACAGCAAACAAATAGTAAGTGAAACACGAGGTGTCAAAGTTTAGTTTAGGAAAGCGCCAAAGTGCACACAAAGCAGCCATCCGACCTTGGAAACAGCCAAGAAAGTTATGTATGAACTGTATGTTTTATCAAAGGAAAATTTATTTCCCATGAAACATTTTATCAAACAAAGTAAGACAAAGTAGCAAAGGAACAGCAGGTGTCAGGACAGAAATATAAGGACAAGAATGATATCTGTAAAGAATGGATATGATTTTATTGTGACAGGAAGGCTAAATATATTATATGAAGCCTGGAGATATGGAGCTGTTGAAGAGAACTTGCATGTGCAAGGCTCTTGCCCCTTTTGCCAACACTTCAATAAAAAGATTGTGTATATAAATATATATGAATATACATATAAATACACATATATTCATGTACACATGGAAATAAGTGTTTGTACATATTTCAATTGAGGTCAGCATATGAAAAACTTATAACACAAGAAGTACCACAAATAAACTATTCCATCAACCTCTTTAGCAAGACACATTCTACTTCCAAAAAGTATTTCATATTTCTTAAAACAACATTGAAGGATTATAGGAAGGACAAATTCTGAACTTTATTTAAGCTAATAATTTAATTGTAAACTGAAAGTGTTGAGCATAATTGTAAAATTTAACCAATATATATATATATATAATACATATATATCTGTATCTATATCTGCATAGATATATTCATTTTTAAGCTCATGTGATCAAGTTAAGTAGAAAACAATAAAAGCCAACTCAAATATATATACACACTTTTAATTTATATTTATATTATTTACATTTATATATATTTATAAAGTTAACCTGAAACCACTAGTTAAAAAAATATTGGAATATCATTGGAGTGAAGTCAGAAAACTTGAGTTGCAATTCCACATTGGCTGTTTGTTGCAATTTATCAGTTATTGAAACAGTGATAGGAATGTTATGTTAGTAATCACACTCCAAAGCAGGTCTCATTCCTAAGAGTAGAAAGGTAACACAAACTGGACTCACTGAGGAAAGAAAAATGTTAGAGAAGGAGGAAAGCAAGGAGAGAGGGAGAGAGGAAAAAGAAAAGAAGACTCAAGTTTTAGTGGGTAGAAAAATAAGGGTAGAGAGAGTAGATATGAGAGTAGCTAGTGGAAGGGTGTAAATATTATCAAAATTATGTTATATGAAATCTGCAAAGAATTAATAAAATATTATTGTATTTTCTAAAAAGAGAGTGTGGGACAGGCCTGATTACATATATTACAGTGTATAGAAGCCTCAGTTTCCATACAAAGGTGGTATCAACCAACTAAGATTATTATGAGTCTGAAATAGGAATGTATCAAAATGACTCATCAGATACCTGTATATACAATATGATTCTTTCCCATAGGTTCCTGTTAGCATGCATATAATTCTTTCTGCCTTAACAGCACTAAACCACTTCAAGGCATTTCTGCTCTTCACAAATGAGGACAGCATATTCTTAGTAAGTTCAATAGGGCTTTATCATTCAGGCCCTTCTTGGTCAGCTCTTAATTATGAAATGTAGGAATCATAGGGTAGGTGAGTGCTTTCTCATGGATGAGATGGAGAAGGACTGAATTATTCTTCTTTCAACATTATTTTATGGCTTTCTAAGTAGAAGAATCATGAATTGATGCATCTATGCACACTAAGTCTCTATCATAAGATATCTTCAGTAATTTCTATATGGGATATTGTGGTAAGAGGGGTAAAAATAAATTCGTACAAAAAAGGTTGGATAAGAGCTTATGGAGATGTGTGCACCTCCACATGGTGGAACAAATATTAATTAACATAATTTAGTTATCAGGGAATGCCAATGGCAGGAAGGAGCTATGTGACCACAGCAGTAGCTGTCTGTCATTTTGAGGAAAGAAAACAGAGGCTAAAGGAGGGAATATTGTTCACCAACAAATGAGATCTTTTAAAAGGTCTCTCGACTTAAGAAGTACAGAGTTGTGAAGCACATATAAGGATAACCATTGCTTATGTGCAGGCACAGAAGTACAAGAGACTTGTAGGAGAAGTGGACTGAGTATTTATCCTACAGAAATATCCACAAAGAACACTGCTTAGATTATGACATATTCTAGTTCACTGAAATTTCTGTTTTATACCTAAACACATTCACTGGTCAATCATAATTCCCCTTTGATGTGAGCATTCCTTACTACAAAGGGAGGGCAGGATCAGGAAAAACATTCCATATTTGAGCCCAATAGTATTTCAGTAAAGTGACTTACAAAACCAACCATAGCATAATGGGAAGAAAAGTATCCAATGCTTATAATGGAGGATAATCAAGCCTGATTACCGTATATTTATGTTGTTATGATCCATGGAGATGAACAGAATGGCCATACAAACAATATAAGCAAAGGTTCATCTCAATGCTGCCACACATAAATTTAATATCTGTAGTTTTAGGGCAACACTAACAACATTAAAGAATGTGTTCATGTTATGGTAAACTTCATGAAGAACAAATATTATTTTTATGTCACATGTTCATTTAGGAAGTATAATTCAATTAAGTTAACGTGAGAGCTCCCATCACTATGGGGCTGCAAATACACATCAGTGACTATAGGATATATTAATATGTACCATGAACTCTACTGTGTTTGTATGTCCAAGGACAATGCAATTTCCCATAGGCCTTAGAAGAGGACATATTTCTGAAAACAAATATCCAGATGCATCTGTATAATGCAAAACAAAGAGAGCAGACCTGAGGCTCCCTCTACTAACCTAGACAATCAAAACAGTTGAACTAAGTAAGTTATATTCTAAAGTGAAAATATGTGGTTTAAATGATCCACTCAGCGGTATCATTCAAGAATAAAAATGTGAAATATTAGCAAAAGAGTTTGCTTGTAGTAGAACAGGAATAACATAAAGCATCCCCAATAAGGAAACTGGTAAGAAGGCAAATGACTTATTTCTAAGCACTAGAATCCCAATCAGCTAGGCATAATCTGTAAGTTGATTTGCAAGTCACTAGGCACAGAGTATACATACAGAACAGGAGGGATGTCCTCAGAGAGTCACTGAGAAATATTCGGATCCCAGAGTTTGTCCCAAATTCTCTGGCTCAACTCTTATTCTGTTGTATGGCATCTGGGAACATGAATTGTTCATAGTACTATAGAACATGCATCATGCTTAGTAATGATTAATAATCTCATTAGATTAGTGTTGGGAAATTAATGATACATATACAATTTGGAATTATGCCCACTTCATGAATAAATGGAAGAAAGAGAGAGAAATCCTGCTTTGAATTTTATAATTCTGGAAGTTTTTATGGGTATGTTTCTCTAGGGTCTTAGAGAAACGTGTAGAGTTAGACCACATATATTTTTAACAACTGGGAAAATACAAATAGACAGAGAGAAAAAGAAGAAGAAATGGGGAGAGGAGGAAGAAAGATACTAAAATCTTTCTTAACACATTAACAACTAAATGTGTCTAGGAAGTTTTACAGACTGGTGAGAGTCTGCCGTAATTGATACTGAGTGAAGCAAATGAGCAACAGGCTTCTCTACGATTTCTACATTAGCCACAAAGTCTGTGGAATTGGTCACTTGTATGCAAATGCAATGTTAAAGGAAACCATCCATAACATCAAAACTTGCCAGAATTTATATCATGAAAGTGCACGAGATAGGACTGGAAAGATCGCTCAGCATTAAGAGCACATACTGATATTACAGAGGATTGAGCTCAATTCTTTGAACCCTCATAGAACAGCACAGACCCCAGCACCTGCTTGTGGAGTCTACAAGTACCTGTACTCATGTGTATATACCCACATATACATACGCATAAGTTTTTTAAAAAATAAAATAAGTTTTTAAAAATCTATGCAAAACTACACCCATTTTATGAATATTATTTAAATATTAAATATTAAAAACAAATTTCATCTTCTTTAAATCTCTGAATGAAGTTGATGTTTCTGGAGAATGAGCAGTATTCATTTTGCTTCTTCATGTAGTTTGGTGAGCTGAATTATACCAAGCCATGTTACCATGGTGGCTGTGGATTCTATGCCTCAGTGGCCACCTCAGAAAAGTTCTGGGGTTCAAGGACAAGGTTTCTTCAAGGTCAGGATTTGTTCCATGTTTTGTAGTTCTGGTAACTTATCTCAGCTTAATTTTTATATCTACACATTTTGGAAACCACTGGCCACCTGGTAGAATTACTATAAAAATAAGCTACATTAATAAATGATAAGCTTGTGACAGGATGCTTGAAATGTTCAGCATGCTAGGACCTGGTAACTCCATCAACATGTGAAGCTGTCTCATGATCTATACACACACACACACACACACACACACACACACACACACACACAAAAAAAAAAAAAAAAACTGCACTGAGCAATGGAGTGTCCCTGCTAAAAGAAGGCACTTAGTGTAAAATTAAACATGAACACAAAATCCAATTTTGATTTCACTATTTTTAACTTTGTATTTATCAATAGATGTTTAAGGTTGTAGGTACTCAAAATAATTGGTTTGATAATAATTAATAGATATAGAAAGAGATTTTGAAAATCTGAAATTGTTCTTCTAATATTTGACATTTTTGCTCTTTTAAACCTAAGTGGGCTACCCTCATCTGAGGAGCAACAGAGGAGGGAGCAGGGGAGAGGAGAAGATGGTGAGAGGGTAGGATGGGGAAGAGGAGGGAAGGGGCTGCCCTGTGTCTATATATGAGTCTAAGGTAAACCAAGGTCAGTTAGTTCTTTCTCATTGTCTCACTTGTTGGGGAAAATAAAAATTTAACCATTCTATGTTTACAGCAAAATGACACTGTGTGTCTTCAGCTGTTAGTAAAGATGCTGAATGCTACACATCACTTAAACTATTGACTCAAACATTCCATTTACAGGCCACTTGCCAAGTTACTTGCTGACTTCATTTAGGGGCTTCATTTATGATTTTAAATGGAATGGAAAATATTTAATTCAATATATTTATTCTATGTTTTTCTATTTAGTTCAGAGAACACCTTCAATTTCCTGATTTATTTTTTTAATCTTCTATATATCTTCTATTAAACACTATACAACAAGAAGTGTTGTGTTTTAATGACAGAAAAATATAATACCTATCCTCAGGGAAGTCATTTCTGTTAGTAATTGCTAATATCCTGAAAATAGTTTTTCTAAGATAAGGTAATGACATTATTTTTTTCACAACAAGCATAATGGTTTTACATTTTAAAAGTGAACTCTTATGAGCCTTTTGATCTAAGCTCATGATTTATTCTTAAAGTATTAGGATACTCAAGTGTGTTATTATTTAATAATATACTGGAAATGTGACATTTCTTAATATTAAACAAAATGTAGTTTCTTAATTCTTCATGAATGGAAACTTGTTTTCTCTCTAACAGCACAATCCCACAGATGACAAAAAAGCTGACTACTTAATTGAAAAAGAAAAGATTCGGAGTATGTAATTGTGATCCTGTTCATGTAATTAAGAATGTTTTATATAATTAGAAAAAATAACAGTGGGTCTGGAAACTCATGCAAGCCATTCTTACACTAATATCACTAAAGGATGAAGGTGGCAGGGAATCCAAAACAGAAGGCAGCAAAGAGATGAGGACAGCAGAAATAGTCTATCATTCTGCTTTCAGAGGATGTTGTTTTGAAAACCAAATATTAGTCTTTAGCTCTACACATTCTATGAAACAGAATTTCTTAACACTTCATCCAGCAAGTGTACTTACACTTTACAATATTATATCCCTACATGTTTCTCAGATCAAGAAAATTGAGAATATGTGTTTATTTTTAGAATCCAAGAGTCAATATATAAAATTGACTCCACAAGCTAACTATGAGCCAGTTAACAATATCTATGTTAACTAGAAGGGGGTGAATGAGACTGTGGGTAGATAATTTACGAGGCTATTCAATGAAGAAAGGAAACTGTTAAGGAGTTGGTGATAAAATGGAAAGACAAATGAGGACACTGTGTCAATTATGACAAGAGGGCACACCAGTCAGAAAAGGCAAGGCAAGGAAAAATGAGTCAATGGAAAACCAAAGGGATTAAAATGTGCACAAGTTGTAGCAGCATGGTGGCACTGTCAGCAAAGATTAGAATGCAATGCCTAATGGGGCCGTTGAGACAGGAAGAGAATATGGTGTACTGCTGCACATTAGGCTACAGGGATCATCTGGGTACAGATGACACTTCCTTAAATACTGGAGATCATTGGATAAGACAGTAAAGGTCCACAATTTCACCCAGCTGACTGGGTGTTCTGCTCCTGAGAGAAGAGAACAGGCCACGTTCTGTACCTGGAATAAAATCCTCTACTGAACACTGGACAGGCATTAGTCAACCAATGAAACCTGTCCTGGCAAGAAACACAGAAATCTAAAGTACCAAAGGCATCAGTTTTCCAGTTTGCCAAAACCAAGTGCTTAAGCTATAGTTTTTACAACTGATATGGACTAGAGATAACACAGAAATTACCAAGAGATACTGCCTTCCTTTAACAAGCATATGTTATTTCCACAGACAGTAGCTGCTTCTCACATTAGTATATAAAAGAAAAATGTTTTTGTTAATAAACTAAAGTCTGATGTATTTATCTGAGAGTCAATCTGATATTCTTTTCTGAGTGTCATTTTATGTGGTCAATTTCTGAGGTATAAGTGAGTATGACAGTAGACCAAAGCATTCAGGGTATACCTATAAATGAAACTCAGTGATTCATTCCTCCTCAGTGTATGAGGAGGCTCTTGGCTCTCATATGACTGCTGAACTGGGGCAGGGGACTGTTATGTAGGGACACTCCACTCCAGAGGAGTGGGATGGAAGGGTTAGGGGCTAGAGGGTGGGAGGGCGAGACTGGGAAGGGTGGAAAGAGGACACTATAATGGAAATGTACCCTGAAGCAATAAATAAATAAATTTTAAACAAAAAGAAAAAAAACTCTTTAAAAATTAATGTTAAAAGTTCAAACACCAAGGAAAAGGAACTTCTGCCTAAACATTACATATGATTAAGTCTTTAGTAAGTGAAAAATTGTTCATTTAAAGTTTTACACATTTGCAATTTATTGATATACAACACTGCTGATAATGTTTTCAAAACTCTTGAAATTAATGTGATCTTATCCTTCAGTAGTAGCCTTCAAGTGATAAACCTACAGTGTAAGTTACTGTAGTCTCACACGGGTACAAGATGAAATCAGATCTACCTCTAGATGACTATCCTACAGCAGTGTTAATATCAGGATTAAAGGACATTTGTTGCGTCTATTAACGAATCATCTTAAAGGTGTTCACACAGCCTAATGTTTAGCTTTGTGTGGAGGTCATTGATAACACATCTCAGTGTACCTCTATGGTGATAGATCTGTGTGTTCTGATATGGTAATACAAGATGTGATTCCATGTACCATATCAATGAAAGCAAGCCTCTGCTTAAACTAGAAATCTACATATTTGTGTTCCTTGCCAACAATGATTGAACCTATTAAAAGCAATCTTCGGACAAACAGCAGACTGCCATATGTGACAGCTATGGAAAATGTGGAAATCATTTATGCATTTTCACATCTTTAAGACTGGAATATTTATTTTTGATATTTATTTGTTTTTTAAACATATATATACATATATATATATATATATATATATATATATATATATATATATATCAGGAGTTATAGATAGTTGTGACCTGCCATGTCAGTGCTGAGAGCCAAATCCAGGTCCTCCAGAAGAGCAGACAGTGCTCTTAGCCACTGAGCCATCACTTCAGACATGGAGGGTCTGAAGATCAACACATGAAGATCAACAGAACCAACCAATCTAGCCCCTAGAGGCTTACGGAGACTGAAAAAAGAAGAAAAAGCTTAGTCTAGACGTAGACCTTCCTATACAAATATAGATAGATGATAGGCAACTTTAGCATCATACAGATCCTTTAGCAAGCTGGGGGAGGCAGTCTCAGTGATAGACTTTGTTACCTGTAGTGGGATGCTTTACCTCAGCTGAGCTGCCATGTTGGGCCCCACAGCTAGAGGAAGCCCTTATGTGACTGATGAATTGAGAGGCACTGATATGTGAGCCCCCCACCCAGCACACTGGAGTAGAAGGATAGATGGGGATGGGATTAGAGAGTAAGAGGGTTGGACTGGGACAGGAAGAGGGAAGGGGATGTGATCGAGATGTAACTTGCATTAATAATTGAATGTTATAAAAATAAAATTAAATTAAAAGACTGGAGTATTTTCAGAGAGATCATACTTCTGTTTACTTGTGTGTACTTAAACTTAAGAAGGAATATATTTGAAACAAAAAACTCCACCTCATTTTTATGAAGGATTACAACTGAATTTTTCAAGTCTAATTACTTAAAAATTACAGTAAGTGGTTTTTAAAATCTTGATGTGTCCTGTGATGTGAATGTTTCTTTTCTGTGAAAAACCACAGACATTCATTTATTATACAAAAAATTTACAAGTGAAAAGAAGTGTTATCATCACAGCAACACATTTGTATGTCTCTGTCTATGTTTTACTCTCTATTGGGTAATAATAAAATCCTAAAACTGTTTCAATTAATAAAAGACTTCAGTTTTGCTTTGTTTACTTATATTCTGTGGTAAACGGTTCGTTAATGCTGTACTATACCCAGCCTGATACGTAGCAAAAGTGCAGATTTGAGGGAATGGGCTAAATAAAAATTACAAAGCCTATATATGTATGAAGATAAAGTCACACTTCAGTTGTTTTATGAGATAAGTTTTACTCTTTCACCCTAGTGGACTCTTCTGTTACTGGAAAAAGAATGCAGAACAGGACAAGAGAAACACAAAGAGCATCTTCAACAAAAACATTGAAATTGCAAATACTACAGTGTATTATGTGCTTTGCTCCCCAAGAAAAGCACTGCAAACACATCAAGAACAAGGTGAGATATGGAACATCATGAAACATTTTAAATTATTGAGGAAGTGCATCTGCAAAAGGAATGTAAAATGAAGAAATAAATAAACTAAAGAAAAAGTATTGAGGAAGTGTGGAAAAAGTGCAAAGTATGTAATTCTATTTATGTTACATATGTAAATTAAAAATAAATTCACATAAAGACTATTTGGTATGTGATATGTGCTCAGGTGTGAGCATGGAACATGTGTGGCAAAAACACCCAGAGAATCAATAAAAATACTTTGGCTAAGAAAAAAAAAAAAGAAGAACAAGGTGAGAGACTTTGTACCCTCTCTTTTAGTAAAATGAACAAATTAAAAACAAAGGGCAGATTAAATGTTCATAGCACAGTGTCAGCCATTTCGGTTATCATTGCCATTTTGTTTTACCTGGATTGAATTTCTTGACTCTTTAGCACACCCCCCCCAAAAAAAAAAACATTTACTCTTATTTCCAAAAATTAGCCTATACATGTGTAGAAAGTTTAAACCACCAGGCTTCTTCTTGGACCAATGCAGAAATCTGCCACCTTATATTCATATTCTCACTTTCTGAATGAACAGAATGAGTCTAATCCTTCCCTACATGACAGTCCACAGAGACACAATCGGCTTCATAATTACTCTAGTTGTTTTTTTCCACCCCAAGGGATCTGGAAGCATTAACTTTCACATTCTCTGTAATGTGAACAAGAGTGTTTTGAAATGAAGAAAGGGTCTGTCCTTAAAGCCACTCCCAGTCAGTTATCTATTCACTTTTCCCTAAAATTTAGGGAGATCCTTCATAGTTTAATACATCTAGATAGCAATTGAAGTATGATCTCTTGAATTTCTTTGCTATGTGGTACTGTATTATCCTCAACATTCTATCTGATAGGTACATATACAGTATAATTAATGTATTACTGTAAATGTGATTTAAGTTGTATTTCCAGAAATAATAGTCTATTTTGCTTCATCACATGAATGCTGTCCTGCCTTTCCTTAGAGAATCTGCTTTTTTCCATATGGTATCTCTCCAGACTAAATTCAAACCAGGGAATCTTAATAGGAACAAAATTGCACCTGACCATGAGAACATAAAACCTTGAAATTATTGGTACTACTCAAAAAATATGAATACATATGATGTTTGACCTCAGCTAGAAGCATGTGCACCAAGTACTATAATTTTTACACTCTATGTAATGACTGAAACCACCACAAGCACTAACTTAAGAGTTAAAAACTTAAGAGTTAAGAACATGGTTTTACAAACCTGTAATCCATAAAGAATGTAGGTTGACTTCAATGAAGAAGACAGTCATATTTCAGGAGTTAGTCAACTTAATTGTGTAAAACCTACAAAGTACATTTCTATAAGATCCTTAGTTTCTTGCAAAGACTACTTCTACAAAGAGATTCAAGGAAGAAAAAGAAAGACATAGGTGGCATTGGGAAAATCGGGATGTGTCTTTTTGAATATTGCTATATGCGCTGCCTTACAAAGGTAAGGATTTCCTGCAACTGCTAGCCTAAGTCAAAGTTACACACCCACCACCAAAAAATTACCCAAGATAGGACACACTTTCCCACCAAAAAAGGACTTTCTTGTTTCCACAGTCTGAGATAAACCAGCTCAAGCCTCTCTAGAGGAAGAGATCTATTCTTCAGCCTTCCTTGCCTCTTATTTTGTCTATACTGGACTGGCAGCTTGCTTTGTTAATGTTCTGGTACATTACCAAGAATGACACTTCAGACCACTCTAACTCAGTTTATCCATTGAAGCTGAGCACAGCGGATGAAAACTAGCAATTAGGAAGTCCAGCTTCAAAGCCTGTATTGTGCTCTCCTCAGTACACATATGTAGCTCCCATTAGCATTAATAGGAACTGTGGGAGTCCACAGCTCAGAGAATACCTCTAAGTCTGTTTACGGGATGAGCATGCAATTATACCTTGTGGTCCAAATATTTCAAGAAAAGCACAGAAAGAACACAAAGTAATCATGCAAAATCAAGGAAGCTCATATCAGGAAAAAGTATGGTATCTCCTCTGCTTAAACATGAAGTATGAATTGCCTAAATTGGGCCCATTATAATTTCACTCATCCTCTTAGATATAGACAATGTCCATTCACAGTGTCTGAAAAAGACATTCCTCTCTTTTGAAAGCCAAGTTACATTTTTCTATAAGTATTAGTCGTCATTGTGTCAAAGACTAGCCTCAGAGTTGAAAACATCTACTAAGACCAAGAACATTCTTCTTGATTTTTCTATATACAGATATCCAGTGTAACATTTGCATACTAGCGAAGGCTTTTCCTTTCCTTCTTTTTATCTTATAGTTTTAGTCTAACATAAAATTAGTAAATAAAAAAAAACTGAATGGCCATTAAAAATAGAAGAAAACTATTTGCCTTAGTAAAGATTTATTTTCACTGGGAAGTAGTAATTCCTATACTTTCATTTCTAATGAGAACCCTCCACATTGTTAAACACATTAAATGATAAAGCATTAACGTGTGCTAATCTGTGCCTATCCAGGGTCTTTATCAAGCCTCTATGGAGTTCTTATCACTCAAAATATTTCACATTGATTTATTCAAATTCCTTCCCCAAATTTTTAAGGATAGCAAAGATAATATTTTTCAAGCAACTTTCGTGGCTTACAAATAACTTGTCTGTTTAGTAGTGACATTAAAATTGCTATCCACCATCAAGTCCTGACTTTCTAATTACAGAAGAATCAAAGGTTTGCTTACGTATTGACCATAAATACAAACCTATCAATATATAAGGAGGCAAAAAACTCTTCATGCAGACCACAGAAACCACCATGTTTATACTAATACTGATGTCAAAAAACTTCACATTCTTTTTTTTTTTATTTTTTAATTAAAACATAAATACTTCATTTCCTGCCATTCCTCTTTACTTCCTCCTATTTGTCCCCTGCCCTACCCTTACCCCTTCAAGTTGGTGGTCTCATATTCTTTGTTTATACACACACACACACACACAAACACACACCATCAGATTTTGAGAACAGAGTCTCACAACTGAGCACAATAATCACTGATCTCTCATTCCCTAACACTCTCAAAACAGAATTGCCAAAGACAAGGGGATGCACTTTGGGATATGGTTAACAAATCTGTAACAATGAAAAATATTTTTTAAAGTTACTTTCTTATCAAGGAAGTTTTTTCCTAAGAAATCCAAAGTCCTATTCATAAAACTGGAAGTCACTCAGGTAGAAAGCCTATTTTTACAACATATGTCAGAAACAAAGCCACCTTCACATGAGAACTAGACACCAATAATATATGGGGACCTAGCAAATGCTTTTCTTAACCATCTGGCATTTGAGATATTCTGACTAAATAATCCTAACAATTCACCTGTGATAAAGTCTTCTGAGAACAACTGTCCTCTGTGTAGCTGAGACAAGCCTCTTGAGTGCATGTGAAGCTCATTCAGGACTTCACACAGAACATAACCAGTCCTTCATTAAGAGGTTCATTCATACTCGTCTAATTGCATGGCTTATCCAGATACAACCTCTTCCCTCCTGGATAAGCAATATTGATTTCACTTCTAATTAAGAAGAAACAGAACTACTTTGTTTTTCTTATTCCTTTAATTCTACTTTCACAAAGGCTTGAATGTTAAAAAAAATAGGTTGTTTGGGTCTTTGAAATAATAAATGTGGAATGGCTAGTCTTTCATAAGAATAGGAAATTCTTGCCTGGTAGTGGTAACATATACCTTTAATCTAAGCACTCAGGAGGCTGATGCAGGCAGTTCTCTGAGTGCGAGGCTAGCCTGGTCTACATAGTGAGTTCCAGGACATCTAGGGCCGCACAGAGAAATCCTGATTCAAAAACAAAACAAAAAAACAAGGAAAGAAAGAAAAGAAAAGATATTTCTGCATTTGTATATCTGAGTATATATAAAACCACAAGGTATGTATTTTCAGACTCTTGCAAAAGTTTCCACAAAAAGGCACAAATATCTGAAAGGGCAATTTTGACCCAGAACAAATCAAATAGAAAAATACTTAACTGGAGAAACAAAGACATACCTTCTGTTTGGTTTTGTTTTTTTTTTTTTAAACTAACTTTGAAATGAAGAGGATGTCTCACTTAAAGGCCTTGATTTTAAATTGCCATTTCTTTTCACACCCAATTAAATTGTCAGTATAATGAAGAATTATCCAACTGAGTCAAACTGTGAGGAGTTTCTCATTGCCACTTTCCAGTCTTAATTTCCAGATGCTTCTGCCTTCTCAACAGTGAGACCTGCAAAGTTTGTACCACTGCTATTCATAACATAAACAGAAAGAAAATGAAATTCCCAAGTTGTAGAATACAAAACCAAACAAGCAATAAAACTCAAAACAAAAAACCCACCACCAACACCAACACCAAAAAACCCTCTACTGGAACAGTGAAATATTTGGCTTGGCTATTGATGAACATAATATCATGCCCCCAGGTCTCTACTAAGCATTAAATAACAACATTCAATGAGCCCAGCAAGTCTAATAATTGACAGCATTAAAAAGAACACACAAAAGTCACTCTATACCACCCCTTTGCCTGGAAATCTTGTCTAATAAAGTCATAAAGATTGTCAGAACACACTTTTGCAATACAAGCTCACCAGTTTCTTAGATTTGGCAAACAATCTTTTCACTTCATTTAACTCTCTGAAACATCCAGGAATTCTTCTTCAAAACAGGTACTCTTCTTTAAATGTATGTATGTAAGCAGTAGAGCATGATGTTTTGAAGTCTATATAAACTGTGGCATGATGAAATCTGATATATATATATATTACCATAAAGAGTTAACAGTTTTGTGGAAAGGATAGTATATTTTTATATATGTTTCAAGAAAAGGTACAAAATAAAAAAAGAATTAAATAAACTATCATAATAGATCTCTTCAAATGATTGTTTCCTAATTAAAATTGTATGTACTCTGGTCAACAGCTTCTTAAATTTTTCCCCTCCAAGCCACTGCTAACTACCAGTCTACTTGACAGTCCTATGAGACAGACCTTTCTATATTCTACATGAGTGGCATACTGAATTGTCTTTCTATTTCTCATTTTGTCAACTTAATATAATAATAAAAAAGACGTTGCTGAAACAGAATACTAATCAAATGTATTTTGTGAAGTTATAGTGTGTGTGAGTGAGTGTGTGTGTGTGTGTGTGTGTGTGTGTGTGTGTGTGTCCTTGTGTAAGCTTATGTCAACCACATGAGTGTAGGAGCTCATGAATGCCAGAAGAGGGCATCATATCCTCTAAAACTAAAGTTACAGACAGCTGTGGGATGACATGTGGATGCCAGGACTCAAACTATAAGAGCACTAAGTGTTCTTGACCACTGACTGAGACATCTCTACATAACAATCAAATGTACATTCAAAAATATTTTAAATCAGTGTTTAGATCCACATTTTTTATTCTTTAAATGGAAACTTGGGAATGTATTTCCTTCTTCATCCATCTCTTTTATCCCACAACATCACAAGGCTTATTCCAACACTTTCTTCTCTCACAGAAGGAAAAATTAAAGATGAGGTAAAATATCCCTTGAGTAATTCAAGGGCTTCTTTTATTTTAGTTAAAACATTTTCACATGCCTCTATCCTTTTAGTGAGAATGAAAAAAAAAACTACAGAAAAAGAACAATCAATGCCTATCTTTCTCCATGTTTTCTGTCTGGTATCACATTAAAATTAATATGACTACAACACAGAATCAAAGGATAGTGAGAAGCAGAAAAGAAAGGAGAGGATATGCAGTCAAGACACCTGGTTTCCCCAAAGTGTGACTCAGGTCAAAACTCTCTGAATGACAATGTTCTTCTGGAGCTCTTCCACAATACACATGGATTTTCTTCTCTTGAGAGAAGTCCTTTTTCCAGACCCTTATAGGATGTCAACAGCACTAAATTTCACATAAGGAAGATACACAAACTAAAATTCAAACCTCCAAACTCCTGCTGAATGATTCCTAACCTCAGAGATTCTTTCATTTTTGTTATCATTGTTATTGTTGTTTTGCCTTTAATAATATGAAAACCCAGAACAAGCAAGTAGGTACAAAATTATTTGTTCCTCAGGATCTGAAGAAATTTTAATTTTTTATTTTATTGTGAATCACATAAGGAAGTAGTTCCAACTACTCCTGCCTCTATGTGTCTCTTCCACTTTGATAATAAGACAATAGTAATTAATAGAAAATAGTTTAACAATTAATTAGGTGAATTATAACAATGCCATCAAATTTTATGAGTAAATTATATGAAGATATTATATGAATCCAGAGCATTATATAATATATAATATACATACATCAGAGATGGTAGTGGGGAGACAATAAAAATATTGGCTTTTTACAATAGAGAAATCTTAAATTAGCAGATAAAGCTGGTTAATGGAGAAATGTGTATTATTCTGTTAGAGTGAAGTCAATGTTTGCTGCCTATGCAGAATTAGCTGATAAACAGAGGGAGGAACACAAGGCTTAGGGATCTGCTAGAGTTTAGGGATCCAGAATCATCCACATGCGTAGAGTCCTGACCTTGTGCTGTACCAAGAAGGTGGAAAAGGGAAGATGTGAGACTCTCAGACAGAATGGTCAGTCACAGCAAACACAGTATGGATCTCCTGTCATTTGGCCCAATGACAGTCTTAGAACCAGATTTTGTGAAGTCTAAACCTGAGAAAACTGGGGACTATCTAACCAGAAGGAAAATTCTTCCTTTTGCAAATTTTACAAAGCCATATAACTGAGTATGTAGAATGCACGGTCTTTGGAATGGGCCTAGGTCCTAAGAATGCTTAGGTATTTGTTCTGCTCCAGCTCTAGTCAGATCACTTCCCCTTTGTGGCTCCCACACAGGTTGTTGGGACTAGAAGAGTTGGTGAAATAATGTAAGACAGGAGAGCTGCTGTTGAACTTAATCTGCATGCAGACAGCCAGGCATGATCAAAATATACCATATCCATCTCCATCATAAAGCTGTAAGTGTGTCAATTTAAAAAATCATTTTTAGGTTATCATAACCAGATTTTAACCATGTTGATATGGAATTAAGAAAACATTATCCCAAATCCCAGTCCTAATGAGGC
This sequence comes from Lophiomys imhausi, assembly GCA_907164525.1. Classification (NCBI taxonomy): domain Eukaryota; kingdom Metazoa; phylum Chordata; class Mammalia; order Rodentia; family Muridae; genus Lophiomys; species Lophiomys imhausi. The sequence goes on along the minus strand of CAJQZJ010034102.1, from coordinate 198,298 downwards.
AAATTGTTAGTCCAATGATTTACTTAATGTCTTTCACATCTCTTTGCAGAAACTTTAAAGCTAATCATTAAGAATAATCATTTGAGTAACAATGAATTCTTCTACCCAGATGATGGTGGAAGAATTCTATTTGCAAGCTGAATTTCAATTACCATGGAGCTAGCGAAAGTTAACTTTATTAATATATCTTTGCAACAACAGCAACAACAAAAATGCAGGCCAAAGTAAGTTGGCTACAGCACATGTGGCCGTTTACAATGGGCTTGATGACTGCAGCCAATGCAGATCTATCATGCTAACACATAATGACAAGCTTAGAACCCTTAGGACTTAGGGTTCTAACTCAAGTCATTAGGCCTTAAAACTAATATATGCAAGTGCTTGTTGCTTTAGAGTATATGCTAATGGATTTTCTAAGGGTGAAAATATCCATAGCATTTTTAATGAACAAACATTTTACTATAAAAATCAATTTTGCTTAATGAAGTCTTCTGAGAGAGAAGACACTTTAAGATGTTTTCCTAAAACATATTAAGACCACTTCACATTTTATTGTGTACTTTGTCATCTCTAGCTAGAGCAAGAGAAGGAAACAACACCAAGTGCAGTAATAAAAGCTTTTACTGTAAGTTGGAAGGGAAAAAAATGGAAAAAATATTTTCTGAGACAAGGTCTTAATGTGTATCCCTGCTTGGCTTAGAACTCACTATGGAGACCAAGCTGGTTTCAAACTCATAAAGATCTGTCTGCCTCTGTCTCCCAAATGTGCTCCCACTACCATGCTGTGCCGAAAGATTTCACAAAAGTAATTACTTAACTTTTACTACATTGTATTTTCTCACTATCCTGCAAAGTAGTTGCCAAATATTTCTACTTTTTTTTTTCTTCTGGAACATTTTTACTCAGCAGGAGCTGGTTGAGTTTAACTTTTCTGCCACTTGAGGATTCATGTGTCAATCATGTCTCCTACTTCAGAAAATCTTCCTGTGACTCTGATCAGATGTTTGGGGACCATTTTGGAAGGTCAGAAGGCAAGTGCCCCATTGAAAGGTGAAAGCTGGATACTGGGGAGCACACAACAGATTTCTCACTCTAACTAAAATCACAAGCAGTGTGTCAAGGAATAGATTTGCCTCCAGCGCTAGCAGATTTATGTCCTTTTCTGAATATTTCAAGCATTCTGAACAGTCCTGAGCACAAAGAGTAAACACGCTGAGTGAAGAAATTTACTAGAGACTATAAACGCTACCACATATACTGTCTGGGCATCATCACAACATGCATCAGGCCCTCTCACTCTCATTTGATAGATACAATAGATAAAGCTCCAGAAGGTTCAGAAAAGTGCACCCAGACAAAGAGCCAAGAATAAAGGCAAATTTGTAATCTAGATTTGTATATTTACATAACCTAAAATTATAAATTCACCTTTAATTATTTCCTGAACAACAAGTGGTAAGTAAAATAAATTTTAAAATTAAATGTCCTTTATGTGTCTGTGTGTGTATATGAGTGAGAATGTATAGAGTATGTAGATGTGAGAATATATGTAAGTGTAAGGGATGGTCTATGTGAATATGGGTGTACACATGCCATGGCACTCACTGAGATCAGAAGACAAACTCAAGTGCCAGTTCTTGCCTTCCCCCTTGTTGGAGGCAGTATCTCTTTACTATTTTATTAATTCTTTCAAATTCCCAGCAATTTAGCCCAAGACCTTTTGGAAATTCACTTTCAAAAAGTGTCTCACATCTTCCCACATGAGCACTGAGATCACAAATTATAAGGATTTGCATCTGGCTTTTGCATGGGCTCTGGGTATTTGAACTCAGGTCCTCATACTTGCATGACAACCACTTTTACCAACTGAGCCATTATCCCTGCCAACAAATATTCCTTTCTACCAGCTCATTAAATGTTGAAATGGTGCCTTAACATTTTCCTGTTGTTTGACAATGTATCATTAATAATACTATATTTTTAGGAAATATATGAAATTTGCAGGTACAATGACAGAACTGCAAAATATTATGCTGAGTGACATAACCCAGACCTAGTAAGAGAGAAGACACGTGTTCTCACTTGCATGTTCATCTTAGCATTGAGTCATTTGTATGTTTAGCACAAAATTACGATAGAAGATGGGAAACTAGACAAGGGCCATTGTTAGGAGATGGTGGTAGGGAATCTTAAATGAGAGAAGATAGTAGAACACAGATGAAATAAAGGTTTAGAATGGGAACAGGGGAAAGTCAAGGGAGAAAAGTGTGGGAGGTAAGACAGAGGGAGGGTTGAGGCAATAGACAACTGACATTAAAAATATCTGAAAATCATTATGGAAACTTTTTAAATATATGTACTTTTTCATATATAAGTGTTTAGTTGGAATTACCATACACAGGATATATTGCTCTTTCCAGGAATCTCGGTTTGAAAATAAAGCACAGTTCCAGGCATGGGCTATTTCCTTTTGAACTGCTGGTCAGTGGCATCTCTGAGACTCCCCCCAAATACATTATTATTGTTCTCAAAGGTGAACACCAGAACCTGTTGGTAAAAACCATTGGTGAAGATACTACACACTTTGGTCACAGGACAAGGAGAAATCAAGTTAGTTCTGAAAAGGAAGCTTCCTCCCTGCTAGCTGGCTTCTATATTAGCAGAATACATTAGGAAGGCTTCTGGGGAAAAGGCCATAAAAAGTCTTACCCATCTGTGTATCTTGCCAGCTACTAAAATGGCCAGCTAATTGTTCATGAGTATGAATTGAAGCAAGGATGTTGGTGAATAACTGATAGCATTCTGGTTGAATTTAAGGCATAGAGTATGCCATAAATACAGAAGGAAACACATGCTTGCTACTGTACATATGGCCAAGAATCTATGACTATAGGGTTCAGCGGTGCTAGAGCTGAGTCTACTACTATTATTCTGCTAAACATGTGTCCTATCAAACTGTACTCTAAATTCTTTTTTATATACTTTATTTTTTTATTTCAAGTTACATCTCAGTCACAATCCCTTCCCTACTCCCCTTCCTGTCCCACCCTTCCACCCTCTTACCCCCAACAGCTTCCCCTTTCAGTCCAACAAATGGTTCCTTCTCTGATAACAGTAAATACTATACAAAACAACAGAAATAAATACGCCATATTTATGAGAGTTAAATGGCCCAGCATACATTCCCAATGTCCAGTTCATACATATTTGGCCCCTGACTTTAACATTCTACCATCTAACCATCTCCATGAGTTTAAAGTTCTATATCTGATTCAGCTTTCATACTAACTTGCATCATTATTAAAAACATCTTCTTAGATCCAGAACACCCTCTTGATTCCTAAACAACTCAAAATTTAACTATGAGACTCTAGCTATCTATTCTTCAACCATCTCAGAGATCTGAGAGGGATAAATATATCTGATTATGTAGGAAGTGCAGGGCCTGCATCATCCAAAACTAAGAAATGACATATCAGTGGCTGCCTGGACAGTTCCCGTTTTCTCTCCATACGTTACAGCATCAATCTTCAGCCTTTTGGTCCCATTTCTCTGACAGACATTGATTGTAGAGCAGGAATTATGAAGGACTTACCTACCCTGTCTTGGCAGAGCTAGGCTGTCGACTTACCTGCTACCAAGTTTTGTCCTTTTTGGACAGCAGTCTGTCTGCAGTTGAAGCAGGGGTTTTTCATGCCAAGAGATAGGCTTGCCACTAATTCAACCATCTCACACTGGAGATTCTTCGATGCTCATCTTCTACTTGGAGTAGAATAGGGGGTGCTGTCAGGAGCTGATATGTCTCGATATCAAAAAAAAAATCTTAATTTAAGACAACATCTTTGAATGCCATATTCTGCAGATCTCTTGGGGTTTTTGAAGATGCCCTATCTATCTCTTGTATTTAGATAAGCAAATGTTGATTGTCTCTTAACAACTTGATTTCTGAGTAGCTTAGAGAATATCTGTGATAGACTGTCATAGTAGCTAACAAAATGACACGCTTGCATGACTAGGAGTTTGTATTTCTTAACTATCCTAAACAGTTTAAGACAGTTGGTATCAAGAGGCCAGAGCTTCACATTTCATTTTTAAGTATCACTAGGTACAATACCTTTAAGAAGCGTTACCTTTAATTTTGTATCAATATACAACGATCAATTCCAGTGTGGCCAAATATACTCTTAATTTTGTATCTATATACAAATATCAATGCCTATGTAGCCCAATACAATCTTAATATTACGTCAATATACAAGGGTCAATATCATTGTGGCCAACTATAATCTTAATTTTGTATCAATATACAAAGATCAATACCGATGTAGTCCAATACAATCTTAATTTTGCACAATATACAATGGTCAATACCACTTTAGCCAAATATAATACTAATTTTGTATCAATATACAAAGGTATAAGGGCATATTCAATAATCTGTCCTTTCTTCTTAGCCCTTCCCATACTATGTCTATGTCCCATTTTTCTCAAGTCTGTGCACTCCTACATAGGAGAGAAAGAAGGATACAGGGTCTAACCTCCAAAACCCATTTAACAAGACCATTTAACAGCTTGTAGTCTCTTCCCCTAAATAACAAAGTTTTCTGTTATCCATCAAATAACCAAAGGCGGGGGGGAGAAACACCCTCCCCACCCTCTGGGCATGGGACGTCGCTCTCTTAAAATGACTTCCTGCTGATTTGGGTCGTAGTAAACCTGTTTGGGGCCCGAACCAGAATGGAAAAATGGTTAAAAATGTTAGTACAATCCTTTTATGTTCAGTCCTTTTGTGCTCAGCTGTTTAGATGTCCTAAGAAGTTAGTAGACAGAAGCCTGATCTTCCAGGCTTTACTGAAGTTCTGGCTGCGGCAGTGTGTGGAGCTGAACGATCTTAGCGATTTTGAGTTGGTGTGGTTGTAGACTTTTGATGGAAACAGCTATTGAGGGAGTCTGCAAGGCTGAATCATCTGGGCCACTCGTCTTCTCTGGTGTCTGATTCTGTTTTCTGTTGAGGTTTCCTTTGTCCAGTTGTCCCTGGATTCCTTGAATGGATGCTTTAAATCTCCTGGAAAGATAAGAACAGAGCCCTGCCCTAATCTTAACTCTGGAACAATTACCCTTTTTTGGGGGGGGAGGGGGGTTAGGTAATATTTCTCCTGAATAAAATTTGGTTTTTTGACAATATATAAAGTATTATCTTTCAATCTGGATTAAAGAAGAAATTATTTTGTTCTTTTGGAGCTAAACAAGCCTTAGTGTATATATTTTGAGATCTCAAAGGACAATTTGTTTGTATTGAGTAGGCCTTTTTTAAATTCTTATCTCTGTACCCACATATTAGTTCATCTCTCTAACCCCATTGCAGAAGATTCTCTGTGCAGTAGAAATGGTTAATGCAAAAACTCAAAACTGTTCAAAGTAAAAAAAAAAAAAAAAATCTTTAGTGAGCTCACCTAAAAATGGGACATCTATATCACATACCCTCCTCCAAGCAAGGGTCAGGAACTATTGTAAATGAAGAGTAGGAAAGTTGTATAAGACAGAGGTCAGGGAGAACCAGAGTGAAACAATGTTTTCTGGACATGGCAGGACAACTGTACACATGAATTCATAACTGCACAGGACCTGCACAAAATTCAAGCCAGGCAGCATTCCCAACATGGAAGGGGCAGTGGCTCAGAAGCCCCCACACCTGAGTGAGAGGCTATGTGAAGTTGATGGCTACAGGGGAGAGAGAGTACCTTCTGTCTGAGGAAGTGGCTCAAGGTAGATCAATTATGCAGCAGTGGGTGATATATATCCATGAATATATGGGTATGACAAATTGGAGTAGGTGGCTCATAAAAACAGAAAGGTGTTGTGAAGTGATAGGCCTGGGGGGAGTTAGGAGGAGGAGTGAAGGTTTAAATTAAATGAGGTTTTATTATCTTTGTCCAAGAAAGAAAATGATACTGATTTGTTTTAAGTGTGATGAAATTTGATGTAGGTAATCCAGGAAACTGATACACAATCTTAACGTGTAAGTATTCTGCAGAGAAGAGAGAGGGAGATGCTCTTTAAATGCCCTTCACCTCAAATAAGGAGGCTAAAATTCTTGCCGTTTATATTAGTGACCAATAACTGATCATCAGACTTCCAGAGTAAATATGTATGTATACATGTATGTATGCATGCATGTAGCTGAGCTACACAGATAGAGTGGAGCTAAGCTTGGAAGGTATGCTGAAGGGAGAAGTAATGGAATTAACATTTTTCAGGAAATTTTATATCCAAGTCATTATGCCACATGCTTCACAGATAAACAATTAGTTTCTCACAATAACTCTAAAAGGTATAAGAATTTCACATTTAGGCGTGATGAGTATGTCGGAACCTATGGAGTTAGGGAGCAGGGGAACGTCCATATGAACTCTTGTCTGATATAGCCAGAAAGGAATGCTCCTGTGCCTCCCTATTGCACTCTTTCTTACTTTCCCTCAACCTTGACTTTGTGATTCCTTTTCATAATCTTCAACCCACAGTAGCCAAGAAAATAATAAATATTTTTTCCAGATTGGGTAAAGTATACTAACTCATGCCTTAGCCATCTCTGATGTATGTATTGATATTCTCTCTCTCTCTCTCTCTCTCTCTCTCTGTCTCTCTCATCTTGTGTATATTCACTCTATGAGGACATTCTGGGTGCCCAGTAAATTCCGGAAATGTGTCTAGGCCATAGAAAAAAGTTACAATGCTTACACACATGGAAAGACTATATAAAATGAAAGTAAAAGAATAGAGAATTTCAAAACTGGAAAGCATTATGAAGTTAAATACATCAACAAAATATGTGCACATTACATATATATTATGTATACATATACCTCATAAACAAAACACTTATAGTTATACATATATGTGTAGAAATACCTCATTCACAGAGTTTTTTGCTTAATTGTATAATATATAAATATGAAAATAACAAATGGCTTTATTAAAACCCATAAATTTTTATAATCTTATACACCTCTATTGTATTCAGTGTCCAGTTGCCTGGTTCATGCCACGTATCTGTTTAGCCATGGACATGCACAGATACATAAGCAGTAAAAGACAAGCAGTGTGCAAGTGCTGAGCACACACCTTCACACCAATAATATTGCATTTCCTCTCTCAACTGCAGTACACTTCGTCCTTTGATTTCATACGCTTTTCTTAAGACATAGATTTTGAGTCCTCCCGCAGTCTCCCCAGTGCAATCTTCCTCCCTCGTCCTCCCAGTGTTGTGTTCTTCCCTCAGTCAATCCAATGCTGGATCATAGGTGTGCAATATTAAAACTTGAAAAGAGAAGAATTCCTGCTGTGAAAATACAAAGCATGGTCAAACTTACAACCTTATCAGATACCAGCAGGTGCATTATATGTATGACCGAAATATCGTAAGTGTTAAAAATTCCAGTATGCTAAATTTGGCAACAGTAAATACTTGATGCAAAAATAAAGTTTATCCATCAAGGATATCAGCCAAAGACACTGAAAAATGGACACGAAAATTTTAAGATATAAATGAAGATGTAAGCTAATTTTTAAAGATCGTAGTTAAGAACATCTTATCTTACTTTTCTACCAACTTCAATAAAATATTTTAAACACAGAAGCCCGTAACTGGACAATGTGCAGAGAGTGAGAGACTATGAAGCACTCAGTCTTATGTGACATGTCTTCATCAACCCCTCCCCTCAAGGCTCAGGGATCCTTGGAATAGGAGACAGAAAGATTGTGAGAGCCAAAGGTAATGGGTGACACCAAGGAAACAGCATCCTACGGGAACAATAGGGTAATGTCCATATGAAATCACAGAGACTGTGACAGCATATACGAGACCCGCCCAGGTTCAAGACAGATGGGGTCACAGGCACTGAATGAGGAAAATGGACACAGGAGTTCCCTCACTAACCTCAATGCTATATGCAATTAAAACAGGCTGGCAAAGGGAAGTCTTATCCAGAGGAATATCACTGGATATGTCAACCATACTAAAGGATTCCTCAGACAACACAAAATGACCTCATTGCTATCTTTGTAGGATGCTTGTTTCACTGTTGTTGTTGTTGTTCTTTTGGCATATTATTGTTTTATTGGTATTTTGCTTTTTGTTTTCCTGTCTTGTGTGTGTCTGTGTGAGTATGTGTTTTCTTGGATTTTTGTTTGTTTTGTTTCTTTTCTTTTTAAAGAAAAAGGAAAAGTAACAAGGTTTGGTAAACAGAGAGGTGGGGGAGAACCTGGGAGGGAAAATCATGATCAAAATACATTGTATGCAAAAAAAGGTTCTTATAAAAAAATAAAGTAAGTTAAGAATATTGGGGTGTATTATATCACTTACTTCATGTACCAATGTGGGTATTAATTCACAAGTCATGTGTGTGTGTGTATGTATGTATGTGTGTGTGCACGCATACACACACATGCTACAAGAGGTGGTAGAAGCATATGTGTAGGCAAAGGTACATGACTCTATGCCCATTCATAGAGAAGCCCTGTTGTGTCATTCTGTGCTTTATTCCCTAAATCCAAGGTCTCTCACTGAAGCCAGAGGTAGGTCACTGGCCTGGAAGCACCAATAAACCTCCAATAAGCCCTTCCCATAGCACCTGGCTTTTCAGATCTCAAGTGCTCCTCTTTATACAAGAAGAGCTCTTACCCATGGAGCCATCTCTCCAGTCTCCCATTGTTTTTTAATAGGATAAATAAATTGCTTGCTCTTCTAAAGAAATATGTAATTAGGATTCTGATAATTAAGCTCAAGATAAGGTATTTGGTATATCTGTGCCCAAATCCCCATAAATTATGTATGCACATTTTTAAGACTGTATTTTAATTAGTATCTTAAAATAAAACTAATTTTGAAACCCATGATATTGAGGTTTTAAAAATCATACCAATTTTATTTGTGAAAGCCAGCGAAATATCCAGCTTTAAAGTATAAATATTATATAAAACTGACCATGAACTGTTGAGTTCTGTAGTAAATTCCTTTACAAATATCAACTCACAGAAATGGCTCTGTTAACTTCATCATATTATTCCTTATTTACATATATCAATCACATAAGCCAATGTTCTTAGGAAATAGTTATTCTACTCCAGTTGGAACTGTGTGTCCCTCTCTGGTGGCTGGCACGCTTTGAGTAACTCAGTCCACAGATTGCCCAGCTATTTCTTCAAATATTATTGGTAAGGGTGCTGTGGACAAGGTTAACTTATAATTTAAGATATGAAATAAAATAGAATGTTCTCCCTATGGAAGGGTAGTAATAAAAAAAAAGTGGGTAATAACTCTTTCTACCTATACCCTGCAAACCACAACATGAGTTTTCCCTACTCACATCCTGAGGCATCAACTCTTCCTGGGCCTGGAGCCTGCTAGCTGTGGGACTAGAAATGTGTCACTGGTCCTTTTGGGTGCACAGCTTGCCAACACACCTAGCACATCCTTAAACTTGTCAGTCTCTGTAATCATTTGAGTCGATCCCTTACAATAGGGATTTCTGTTGACAATTTCTGATGACAAAGTGATCTTCTTCTGGAATACCATAACTGATATTCAACCCATATGATGGAACAGTAGGGAGTCATTTCTTACACATGCAAGCTTCCTGTGGTTAACATTCTCTCACACTAGCTATGTCTTCTAGAATTCTACACTCCAAGCTTTCACTATTAGGTCTCCTCCTTCCAATGATGCATTTATAAATAGTACCCTATCACACTTTGCATTTTCATGACACCCATGATCATCTGTAGACATCTCTGTTAGAAAAATGTTCTTCTTCCATGATAATGAACATCAGATTAACCCCCAAAGACCTTAGCTGTATGACACAGAAGAAACTATCTCAGGTTCTTAGATGTTGTTTTCTCAAATCATAAACAAAATAACAGACACTATGACATCAAGTTCCTTTCTGGCTCAACACTGCCATAGTCCCTAAAGTCAATCTTTAGTGAATATTCCTATGACTTTTATATTCATTTCCAACTCATTAAAATATGTTATTTTACTATGAGGTCAAAAGAGAATAATTGTTTGTACTTGAAGGCAATGATTTATAATGGCATTTATATTCTCTTTAAAGATGTGATCTTGGTGTGGAAAAGAAAGTGATGATGGTTGCAAGGAAGAGGCATGCACCATCCACACAGTAGTCATGATGCAAAGAAGTGACAAGCAAACAGGGACAGCCCCTGATGTTGCATAAACATAGAGAAGATTCTTACTGGGGATCTCCCAACACTGTTTAAAGGGGTGTCCTTCTGCCTTTGTGACATGGATTAGAAGATTTTATTTGTAAATCCTAAAGATCAAACTATGGAAAGCCAGCAGCTCCTCTCTCCATAACCTGGCTCTGCCCACTGGCACCTCTCTCTAGCAGAAAGGCAGTATTATAAAGAAATATGTTATCATTTTGTTATCAGTTTATTCCAAGCACTCCACTATTTCATAAGCTTTTTCAAATAGTCTTCCCTCAGTACCATAACTGTCAGCAAGTTTGTTCGGCGCTGGCCACCCTTCCTTTTGTTTCAGTCTTTCATAAAAATCCTTTTGTGTGACAGTCAAGCAGCTGTGCTTTGTTCTTTAATGTTCCTAGCCTGGATCCCCAGCCGAGATCACTTTATAACATAAACGACAAAGTACCATTTTCACAGCAGGGACAACTGTGTTCATCTTCAAAAAGAGGCATTAATAAAATGAGCCTGTAATGAACATGCTAATTCTGATCGCAGGCTACTGCAGAAAAGCAGGGGCTTCACTGCCATCTCCCTGAAGGATGGGAAAAGTTGTTCACGTTCCTTTTTTCTTAGCAACAGTTATAATGCCTTTTTTTTTCTACACAGACATATTATGCAAACACCTCTCTGTGTTTTACAATGCAATGCTCCCTCATCTCATCCAAACTGCTCACTATATTTTACTATCTCAGTAACAGCCACCTTCGGGGAACACGCTTTTTCCATCTTGCAGGAACTGACTTCCTGAATGAGGCACATCAGTAGTTGAGAAGGGACATGACTGATCAGATCCCCAAGCTACGGTTTCTCTGTACAAATGAGGTAAAGAAGAGAAAGAAGAAGCATACTTAAGAGAACAGGGGCCTTAGACTTATGACACAGAGTCAGTGTGGGAGCTCAAATGACTAGAGCGTGGTTATATACTCTGCATTGTCTAATACCTAAAGGCCACCATATCTATTCGTTGAACAGTAAATGGAATGCGTCAGATTTGCCCTGCCAACATAGAAAACAGCAGGTGTACTCTGCCCGTCTTCTATGAAAAAGCTAGTTTCCCATGAGCAGGTGAGGAAAGCAATATGATGTTTACAGAGCTCAGTTGTAGTGGTGTTGCTGGTGGTTTGAGGGGCAAAAGTATTTGTAAATGGACAAATATCAGAACATAATCCACTAAATTTTGAAAATGTCATGTATGCATTTCCAGATTGCTCGCCTCCAAGAAACAAACCCAAGAAACATGCAATTTAGTCATGTTTGAAGAAAAAGAATAATTCAATTATTCTCTTTAGAGAAATGGAATTTTGTGAGCAGAAAGAAAGGCCTCTTGATCCCTTTTCTCTATCCTCAAAGCAGCAAGCAGTCTTGGATTTTCTATAGCAAGAAGAGACTTTGCACAGCCAGCAGCTGATAACACACATCAGTAGAATGTGCTTACCCACAGTTTCATTATATATATTTCTGTTTCCCTGCAGATATCAGGAAAACCTCACAGGCCATCAAATCAAGATCCAGAAAGCCACTTCATCTGGATGGCAATTCCTACACTGAAGATGCACTGTCTGGCCCCATGAATGCACCAACCTACAAGTTTAATGTTTAATCCATTGTCCTCAGCAGTATTCCACAGGGGATGAGCCTCAACCTTCACTAAGCTCTCAGTCATCCCTGCAGCCTTCAGTTGTAGTCTGCTCTGGAGGAACTGTTTGTATCTGGCAACCACGCAAAGCATCCTAAAAAGACAATTAACTAGTGCTAGTATGTACTTCCACAACTACAGAAATAGAACGAAATAATAATAATAATACTAAAAGTACCTGAAAACTATATTCAACCTATATGTCCCTCTCTAGGAGCTACACACTACAGGATGCATGTTTAGCTAGCCAATATCTCATCCCAGGACATGGTCAGTCTTGAGCTTTAAGGGCTCTGTCCTGTAAAAATAGTTTTTGAGAGCCAGGGGAACGAATCCCTGAGATGCTCCTTCAGTGCACTTGGGTGGTCAGGGTATTATTGTAACATCTTCTGCATTTAGCCACGCAGGTCATACATTTGACTATCCAATTACTTAGCTTCTCCCAGAGCCTGTGTGAAATAAATGAGTGCTCTCCATCCATCCTACTTAGACAAAAGCCATCATGACAGTTGGCACATTTTTGGCATTTGTCAGCAAAGTGGGAAGGAAATAAATGACCCACGTAGCTGAAACAGGCCTGTGATGAGGGCCACTGAACAGCAAGTGTAAAATGGTCTCCATCTCCTAACAAGTGAGAATGCTTGAACATCTGCCAACATGATTTGCAAGAGAAAGTAAACTCAAGACAGTAAGAAGCTCATTAGCTACAACAGGCACATTCACCTCCCTAACTTCTTGATGTTCTAAGCCTACAAAGACTAAGCTTATTGCTGATCTATTATTAAAGGACCCTTACTAATGGAATTATCAACACCGAGAAAAGTGGAAGAGGTGACTGTAGGACACAGATGACTACATCCTCAATTATTTCCTGAAACGGAAACAGAAAGAACTTTAAGTTGTGCCTCATCTACTTTTCCATTATTCAATGTCACCTTTGAATTTTATTATGAAATATTTTCAGACCAACTACATGCAGTTATCTAAGAAAGGAAGGTTAAATATCTTACTGGAATCCTGTATTTTCATTCAAATGAACAACATATTACAAATAGTCATGTAGAAAGTCAAGATCATATTGAAGTGCATTTGATTACACAGTGATGAACTTTTTAAAGCAGAGAAGACAGGGGTCCAGGCGCCAGGAAACAGAAAAACATATATCCCTGTGAATTTCTAAGAAAAATAATACTTTGTGCCAATATTTTGTTAATATCTTCACAAAATAAAGTAAAGAAAATGACATATAGTATTTCCTTTACAGAAATTCAAAGAGCTTAGACAAACCCAGAAAACAAAAAGTTCCTAGTTAACTTTATTTTATTTTACTTTTATAATACATTTTCTACACACTGGAAAAATCAATCGTTGTTGGAAGTTTAACAAAACATCACAGATGTGTCTGAGTTTTGCTGAGACACATGGACGTGTGAAGACAGAATCCAGTTCCCAAACTGGCAACATTCTGAGTACATATAGGTAGATTCTAATGCATCTAAATATTCTATAGCACAGGTATCCACTTACACACATGGATTAATAATCCATTAAAATTTAACATCTGAATTCCAATACCTGTCTACACTTTATTTTATAATATCCTATAGCTGCCTGGTAGATTTTATTTCTCTTTTATATTTGCAAATATTTTAAATACTTTTTTAATGTTTATTACTTCAAGTTACATCTCCAACACAGTCCACTCCCTCCACCCCTCCTAGCCCCACCCTCCAAAACTCTCTCCCTTCTCCCAGAACTCATCATTCTTTTTCTTGAATAATTAGACCACAATTATGAAAATTAGAATGTATAACATACATTCCCAATGTCCAGTCGATACATATTTGGCAAGTGATATTAATATTCTATTATCTGTCTATCTCCATGAGTTTAAAGTTCTAAACCTAACTCATTTTCCATCCTAACTTGCATTACAAACTTAAAAACATCTTCTTAGACCTAGAACATCCTTTTAATTCCTAAACAACTTAAAATTTAACTGTGACACTCTAAGAATCTCCATTTGGAGATGGTTGCATTGGAGCTAGCCTGTCACTGGGCAAGAAAAATTCCTTGCTTCAACTGTAGACAGAATGCTGTCCAAAAAGCACAAAACTCGGAAGCAGGTAAATAGACAGCCTCACTCTGCCAAGACAGGGTAGGCAAGTCCTTCATGATTCCTGCTTTACAATTAATGTCTGTCAGAGATACTGGGCCAAGAAACTGAAGATAGATGCTCTAATGTATGGAGAGAAATTGGAGACTGTCCAGACAGCCAGTTGTCTGTGATTTCTTAGTATTGGAAGATGCTGACTCTGCAGTTCCTGTATAATCAGATATAATTATCCTTCTCAGGTCTCTGATGTGGTTGAAGACTAGATAGTTATAGTCTCACAGTTTAATTTTAAATACTTTTTAAAGTCTAAAATCAATTTATATGATTTATTGTGAACCAAAAGACATAGGATACCTATGCTCATTGTTTGACCTTAATTGAGGGTTAAAATTAGCTAGAATTCTTTAGAATTTGAGGCTTTGAGTACATAAGGTTATGAAAGACTGCATTTTTGGGATAATCTGAAATGCATATTTTCTGGAGAATAGATGTTTTCAAGATCTCTTCTTCGTTAGTTTGGCCCTCAATTTTCAACATAACCTTTGGGCTAAATTTCTGGACTCTGAGAACAGCAGCACAGAAATATGGTCAGAAAACTCACCTTTACATACAGCTGATATACCTTCTTACTAGACCTTACTTTTCACATGCATGCATTCTGCCAGAGAGTTGAAACTCTTGTGCTGACCTCTATAACCCTTAAAGCGTTCTTCTTGGCTTTTATGTTTATAAAGGTCTATTCTCTGGGTATCTGAGTATTCTTTACAGTGCCTGCAAATTCCTGTTACTCATTTAATTTGTTTTCAAATTCAGTCAAAGTTGTATTAAGAATAGTATATTGTTGCAAGTTTTGCAAAAAATTCTGAAGCATAAAAGAAGAAAACAGTGTAACAGAAAAAGAGATAAAAATACACAAAAACATTACCATAATAATGTTATCTACGAACTCCCCAGTCAGGCAATGCTTATATCTCTCCTCAAGAATCAGGACTAGAAATATAGCAATGGGCCACATTTTGCACAGCAGCACAGTCATGGTAAAGGAATTCTTCAAAAATACATACACTGCAGACCTGCCAATCAGGCTACATAAGCAACATACAGAAAGAGACCAGGATCTACCATCTCCTTTTCTTCATCAATGGTTATCAGTTCAAAAAACGACTGAAATAAAAGAATTATTTTTGATATAATAATGTATTCACATCTTATCTTGGTTATTACCAATCACTTTAGGGAAGGAAGCTCACCTTTACATAGGATGGCTTCTTCACTTCTGTAATCTTCACTGTCAACTTGTATAGTGTGTACAAGAAAACAGCAGCAGTAGTAGGCATTACAACAAGACCAGGCACAATAATGCTAATAAAGGAGCAAGTCACACATTTCCCTGTCTAGATTTCCTTGCCAAAATCAAAATGGCAAGTGGCATTTAAAACAAAAACTTCTTATCACTGTTACTGTCTTTTTCTGATTAGCATTCCTTAAAGAACCAAGAGAACATCCGCTGACTCATTAACATTAGGCACATTCCAACATTTTACTGAAACTCTTTTCCAATATGATCATACTACTGGTCTCTAAACAGTCCTACAAAAGAACACTTGGCATACAGAACTGTTGCAATGATACAGCAACAACTTTGAACTTGAGCACTTACCACGTAAAACTGTGAGTCTGGTGGACACACTAATTTCCCCCACATTATTTGAGGCCACACATTCATAAATGGCCTCATCCCGTGGAGTCCTTAAGGGCTGTATTCTGAGAACTGATCCAGACCCGTCGTCAAATTCTATTACCTGTTAGAGGAAACAATAGCTGTCACAGGTGTTGTCACAGTCATCTGCCTCTCAGCTAAACTTCTCAGTGCAGCAGTGAGCCAGCCATTAGGCTCTGAATAGACTAGGCATCATTCTGATAGCACACTGAATTCTAAAGGCGGGACAGCAGAACATTTGATGGAATTTATATATCTTGTACGAAACAAAAAACAGACATAAAACTACAAATATGCAAGTATAAATTTGTAATCTCTATTAAACCCCAAGATTTACTCATTAGCATATCTCAAGCTCAGTAATTACACAAGTACACCATGACGGTGATGGATAAACTTTGGTTACTCACTTTGGAAATACATGTGCGTATGTGGACCCATCTAAAACTTAATGCTTGTCACCACAAATAATGCCTGTCAGTTTAAGGGGTCTTGTTCTTAACAATATACATGGTCAAGCCATGAAGAGAAACTGCATAAATCTAGTACTTAGGCAGCCAACAAGGGAGCCAACCCATAGCCTGGCAGCATGCATTAATTTTGTCATAAATCATTCCAGTATTTGTTCCAGCTTAGCATTTTCTGCCTTTGTATGGCCATCTTCTCATGAAATGGAGGCTTGTCTCACCAGGCCAAAAATCAATGTGCTAAGCACCAAACCTGAATTCACTGTCATTGTGAGCTCCACAGTGAAGGAGAAGGGTAGCAGTGTTGATGGGGATTCTAACAGCAGCTAATAGAACCAGTATAAAATCTACAAACCACAGACAGTAGTGAGGAGCCACACCCTTCTATCATATGATATCTTCTAGAAGCCACTGACTAGAACTTTGTGCTTTTGTAGTGTTGCCATGTGCCTTGACTACAAATAAACTGAGACTTTCTATCAAACCCAGTTATGAGTGGCTTAATCCTAGGTTCTATGTGCATGCATTAGCATACAGAGAAAGGAGATTAAATATTTTAATTGTATTCACTTTAGTTCCTTTATGTATTCCATTTTAATTGTAAATTCAGAGATACTCAAAATGTTAAATTTCTCAAACACCACTACATATTTTCAACTTGACTAAGCACATATTTTTAAATGAATCTAGTATACATCTAAGAGATAAAAGGTTTAGTTGCTAGAATCTTTCTCAAATTGTCCACAATTTTATGAATAAAATTTTTAAGGATACTACAATTTAATATGGAAAATGGATGCAGATCATTAATACCAATTTAAATTTCAATTAATTTTACATTAAATGCCATTTAATATTCATATTCCTTACCTATTTTGTATATTGAAACTTTTTAATTTTGTCATGTATTAAAAGTCAGTGTTCTAATTCCCACTTGGAAAGACTATGTAATATGTAGCTGCTTACATATGCTTAACGTGTGCCACTCACCATAGTTGGCACTGACAGCAGATCTATTATTCACACAGGAGTACAGGGTGTATGAGTTCTGTGTGTGTGTGTGTGTGTGTGTGTGTGTGTGTGTGTGTGTGTGTGT
>CAJQZJ010034102.1:118806-180984 GCA_907164525.1 Lophiomys imhausi | reverse complement strand
TGTGTGTGTGTGTGTGTGTGTGTGTGTGTGTGTGTGTGTGTGTGTGTACGTGTGTGTGTGTGTGTGCATGTTGGGGAGGGGGGAGAGACTATCACTTTGTTAAAGATTTTCAGCCCAAGACTTGGTATCACTTCACTTAGCTACTTCACATAAAATACTTTCCTCTGATTTTGTTTATGTGATTCTCATTAACAAGTATGTACAAAGAAGATCTCATGCTTTGAAATATACTGTCCTATCATTTATTTTTATAAGATTTATTTAGAAGATCACTGTCAATAGCAAGCATATTAAAGAGACTATTCTTGACAAAAATATTTTAAATATAAAAAGGGAAAAAGGTTCATATACCTTACACTCACACATAGGCACATCAGTTTGTATATGGTACAGGAAATTCCTTGAAGACATTGTAAGATGAGTTTAAACAACTCTATCTTAAATTCAAACATATAAAAATTAAAGATTATCTCTAAATTTGTAAAATTATAGGTTATGAATTGAAATTCAATTTTTAAATTTCACTGCAATTGCTAATCAGAACTTTTATGAATATGAACTTGTCACCCTGTTACACTCTGAACAGTGATAACACAGCATTCTGGGTTTTTAGTTGTGAAATTTCATTTCACCAGAGATTGTTTATCAGTTTGCCAAACTGAATTAACCCATGAAATCTATTAGAATACCAAGCAAAAAGGAAGAGTTTTTACAATCTGGGATAGTTCAGAAGTGTTGGTGTCCCCTAAAAGTCAGTACATTCTGTGTGTCTTAATTTGTAAGTGTGATGTGCTTCTGAATGAACAGATTTCTAAGCCACACACTTTCTCCAAAGAGTGAAATGACTTAGTGTCATTGCACACTTTTTCTTGGAGGAAGAAAAAAGTCCCCAATAGATTCCCTGCATAACCACTCTGGGTTTTTTCTTTCACATGCTACTTTACACTAAAACACTGAAGTGGATTTATTACTCTAGTACACAGGATTAATGAAGCTGATCCTTGCTGTTCTTAATCCACTCTCTTGACTTGGTAACAGAGAATGAAATCTCCTTCCAGGAAAACAATCCTGAATTTAATCTATACGATTGGATAAAACTGATTCCGTTCTCAACACCAAAATTTAGATTCTGCTTGGCATAAACTATTGACACCATTTACCCACCCACACAGAGTGTTCACATATAACCATGTCACTCAGTGTGACTGAGTGGGATAAAAACTTCTATAAAGCTATACATTTTCATGTGTCCTTTGGACTTAGGAAAGTGAGGACATGGGATTCTACCTTGCAATCTTAAGAGGAAGCAGTCTGAAGAGAAGACTAGCAAACAGATCCTAGACCCCTTTATAACCTTACAATTCTCAGACCTGTACTCTACAAAATCCCCAAACCATACTTAAGTCCTTAGACAAGTGGGTACAAAACTCATCCACTGCATTAACCAGATTTTCTATTCTAGAAAGACACTGAGTTACACTGTTCATTACAGGTGACATAACTGTCACAACTCAGTGTTTGTGACACCTCATAGTAGAGCAGAGAGAGAATAGATGCATTCTTCCTCAGAGAAACAGAACAATGGACCTAATACCTCAAATCTCTGGTTGCTGACTTTCTTTCCTTTTTTGTTCCAGACAATTTTAGGTCTTGGGTCCCCTGTAGCTTGACAAATGAAAGATGCAACTCCTCCAGAGACCCCTGTCTGATCAACCGGAGTCCGTGTAAACCTGGGAGGTGCTGAAATAAGAAGAAATAAACACCACAATTAACAGAAATACTTAAATACAGATTATGACCCAACTACACTGTTACCCCCACAGTACACAGCCTCATTCACATATCAACATGGGAAGGTAAAAAAATGAGGCAACCACCGTTTGCTTTTGAGGGTAACTTTGTGATCAAGGTCTGTTATCTCTTACTGCTTTCATTGCTGAACCGTGAATTAAGGCAGACATCCAAAAAAGCAACATCACACATTAATTTTTATTACCAGTATTTAAAAATCCAATTTGTCCTCTGTAACAAAAAGCTCATCAATCAAAGTGAGTAAAATTCTAGCACGCTCCTTTGATGCCACTATCAGGATGCTGCCAAAAAGCAGCACTGCCATGGCCAGGCTTTAAACTTAGAGACATTTAAGGGAAGTTCTTGGGAAATTGTAAAGAGACAAGAATTATAGCCTGGAATTAGAAGGCACAGCAGGATACAGGAAGGGGGAAATGCCATGGAGACTTTCAAATATTGTCTTAGCTCTTCCTTCTGTAGAAAAAGACTCAAGGAGAAGCTTCCCAAGTCCCAGGGAAAGGAGGATTATTAGGAGAGATCAACTTATGGTTAGTAAAGAAGAAAGAATGGAAAATGGAGTTTTCAGTCTCCACCTCAGTTCAATCTCTCAACAGTCATGCTTCTCTCCTTCCTTAAAAACACATCTTTCCTATCCTATATTTCAAAATCTAAAAATCAATCCAAGTGATGACATGAGATGAACATTTACATATAAAATATTCATCTTTTACTCTGATTATAGAAGAATGGAAGTAGCATAAATATAAATAATGTAGGTCTTTCTGTTGGGATGAGTTACAATGTAAAATAGAACATTATATAAGTAGGAATCATTTTATCACATGGTATAAAAAACACTGATGAGTCCATAAAAAGTCACAAAAACATAATGTAGAATTCTTTCTGAGAGACACCTGATAAGAAAACATATGAAATTATGCAATGCATATGAAAGAAATAATGATGGTGGTTTGTGAAATATTATTTTAATTGCTTTTTCTATGCCTTCCTATCTTTGTTACACACCTGTATCATTTTTAAATGGTTATTTTGATTTGCAGATACGTAATGTCTGTACACACACATGCAGTGCTCTAAGAGGCTGGAACAAAGCATCGGATATCCTGGAGCTAGAGTTATTGGCTGTGGGCCACTAGACATGGAAATTGGTCCAGCAGCAAGAATGTTTGACTGTTGAGCCCTCTCACCTTTCTCCATATTTTCAATTTGTAATGGTTGTATTGAAAAATGTTTTAAAGTCAAGAACATTTCACTTTTTACATTTTTCTTTTAATCTCTGTCAGAGTTTTATCACCAACTCTTCTTTAGATAAATAATTCTAGTTAACATTTAATTTGAATATGATTTTCAAACTCTAGGACAAATAAACGAACAAAAAAAAATAGCAGCATTGTGTCTTCTTTGCTTACTGCTACCATGAAATTCAGCCCTCAGCCTTATTTCTCCCTGAGTCTTTGCAATCACCAATACATGTTCTGACAGAGTTTGATTTCTCTGCAGACAGGAAAGTCAGACAGCTATTTGAAATCCACTGTTATTGGACAAATGATGATGATGACAGCTAGGTAGGTAGGTAGATGATTGATACATAGATGGTAGATGGATGGATGGATGGATGGATAGACAGATGACAGGCAGGCATACAGATAGAGGCATTGGAGGGTAAAATCACATAGTTTTATGTTTCTTCACTGTCAAGACATTGAGATAGAAATAAATTATTTTGAAGATTATTCCAATTTTGAAGGTTCCTATCTAATTATATAATTACATAAATGGGGGAAGTTCAGGAGAAGCTTAAGAGTGAAGCATCTTTACAATCTCCTTATATGAAGCAATTCTTCTTTTCATCAGCAAATTCAAAATTTTGATGGAAATACAAGGGCCTACGGCATGTTTGTGTTGAGAGAAATTAGGAATAAAAATGGGTTCTACCAGCCTGTTCAGTATCACATGCTGTAGCATTATGGGTAGAAATACAAATGAGATAATTACAATAAGCAGTGAGAAAAACTTAAAATGAATTGAAATTGACTAACAGAGAGAGGATAAAAAAAAACAAAAACAAATGATGATGCTGTCTGAAAACAAACATGGTATTACAAGGTTTCTTATTTTTCTTTCCACCACTTCAAGTGAAGTAAATTGATAATAAATATCCCCTTGCCAATACCTAATAAAAATCAACTCATAAAAATAAAAACAACCTCATCTATAAAACATAATTACTAATGAAAATTCCTAGTTACTATCTCTGAGAAACAAAGCACATTGCTCTGTTATGTTAAATGTCACAACACTGTCAGTTTTGAGCCCCTTTAATCTGCCTATATTCCAAAATTGATCAGAATGAATCAGAATATGTTTAAATTGTCATTTAAAGTGTTTTCAAATTTCTTGCAAGAGTGTAGAAAAGAAATGATTGGCCAATGGAAGAGATGATCACACACACACACACACACACACACACACACACACACACACACACACACACACACACGTTGGGTATTTAATAACTCTAAAATATTTGCTGGTTCCCCTGCACTGGGAGTTTTTGTAAAGGACGCTGTTCTCAAAGAATGAAAGAAAGTTGCAGATTCTTACAATCTGCAAGGAATATTTGCCACGTGGATAAAGGCTACACTTGCCCACAGTTTCCAAACCATAAAAGGAAAAAATGTCATTTTTCTCTGATGGGAAGTAATAGATGCTGCTGATAATCCTTTCAGTAGACATGTGTGTTGTGTAAATAATTGTTCTGGCTGGACAAATTCAAAGACTGGTGCTGCCAATTCTTGGCAGACCGTCTCTGGAAGATATGCAATAGAGGGACAAAGTCCATGATGCCAACAATGTTAGGGAAAAGTGAAACTTTTTATATGAAGAAGGCATAACAACATGAAACAGACATCTCCCATCTACACTGGCAAAAGATGAAAAGAACTAAATGAATAGTCTATCATATTTTGGTGTGCATTCTTTCCAAATGTTAGGCAGGCTCTAAAGAAGGAAAGAGAAATATCCAATTTAAAAAGTAACACAAAGTTTGACTAAAACCTGACAAAGGAGAATATGACAAAAGAGCATATCACGGATGAGGACATCATACACAATGGTAGCAACGGGGCTCTGAAATGAACATTTGTTCTATTAACTGCAATTATCAATGTATATTTAGTATAAAGAAAAGAAGCAAAAGACAGGCCAAGAGTATAAAGATGAAGAGTAATGAAGAAGTGTTCAGTCACCAGTACATAGAGCTCTGTTCTTCCATTCCTAATGCAGCTAGCTGGCTGTACCTGCTCCTCACATATAACTACCAAGGGTGCACTTTTTGTGATGTATTTCTATTCAAGCTTATTTTGAAAAGTGAGAAATATATATATATATATATATATATATATATATATATATATATACTTTTATAGACATTGCAGAGGTCAAATCAATGTGCAACCTAGAAAGTCTATTTTCTAGATAGAAGACAAGAAAGCTACACTTACACACAGGAGTCAGAAGACAGGCATGGTAGACACTATTAAATATCTCTACCATGGTATCCAGCTAGATTCAAACTATAAAATTTCATGATACATTCACAGTGCATATAGCAGCTCTAAGAATACAGTAGATTGCCACTTGACAGAGTAACACAGGAGGAGGCAAAGGCAGCCAATTGATTTCTACATTCAGCAAGTTAGAGTATATCTAAGGTATAACGTGTTGAATGGTACAATTAAATATAATGGTTTTATAGTTTGATGTTATATTGTGTTTCATGTTGCCGGGTGTGTAAAGATGGTGTGTCAAGAAGGTGTGTCCAAAGTGCTCTTACAGTGATAAGTTTATAGGAGTGAACTAACCAGCACACTCTCCTAGCCATCCTTAATCACATGCACTATTGATGACATAGTTATCTCACTAGTACAATTTGCCAGGTGAATAGACCCAGACATTAGCAGGACAAAACCACTGATGAGTGATCAGAATCTATGAAAGAGCAGTATGGGAAAAATTCTTACAGTTTAAGATGACTCAGACATGATATAATTTGGTTGGTCAACTGCAACATACTTAAAATAGGATAATAGAGAGGAGAACATGCTATAAAGTGAAGGAAGAGATGAGGTGCCATTTGCCTAATTTAACTCTAATTAATATGATGTTTCCATGGACATCAAGGAAATATGTCTCACAGGGAAAAACACTAAACAGCATGCAACTAATTGGCTTCATTTCTTTTCACTGATTAACATTTCCTTAAATAGAGAGTTTTGATTGTAAAGGGATATTAGTCATAACATTGTACTCAAGATCTTGAAATGAGAAGGTTAAGAATGTTGTTAGATGATCCAGAGAGAAAGAGAGAGTGTTCCATAGGAAGATGCAGGCAGCCTGTGTTTAAGAACTTGATTCCTCCCTTAGGTACACCTTCAAGTTGAGCTATCTCAGACCTGCCCATGCAATTTTCCAGGCAAAGATTCTGAAAAACAGACCAGAAATATGGTACCTGCAACAACTGAGTGGGAAATAAAAGTGCATAAGAAGGGAGTTCATGGATGTTCAACATCCAATACAGCTTTACTCTCTCTTTCAGCAGGAAGATATTCTTATAGCCTCTGAGGTGTGTATGAAGAATGGCAAAAGCTTGTGTGCATACTATTATGATAAGCTTGATTTCTGCTGGGTAGGAGTGAAGGAAGGAGATGATGACAAAATCTTCTGGGCACATGATGAAAAACAGACATCTCAAGGTGACAGTGTCTGAGGAGAACAGAGTCCACTGCACAGCTGTGATCTACATGGTTTCCCCAATGTGTGTTCTGCAAACTGTGGCTAATATAGAGATGCCTCACCTTTCACACAATCACACTGGATCTAAACAGGGTCTTCCTAGTATATCCATGGCCAATCCAGGTATTCAAATTCAAAGAGACTTTTTGTGAACTGTTTATACTATTTTCATTTTAAAATAGCTCACTAAACAGCCTCTGAGCTTTTTATTAGAGGACAGAACATTACAGAGTGAATTAAAGAATAATTATTCTTAATAACAGGCATGCACTAGACAAAATGCTTTCAAAATCTTATACTCCCTCTTCTGGACCTGTGCCACCTCGGATCCCCTGACTTTCATCCTCAGGAGCATTCAGGTTGGATTTCTTCCCTTTTCTTCCCCCACTATCTGTGGTGCCACCCAAAGCTCTGGAACATGCCTAGCACACCTGAGCTGAGAGCTATGCCCCAAGATCCACTGTACCTTCCCTGCCCCACCAGAGGTTACAAGGCCTCATTCACCAGGAGCCCCATTTTCCTGACCCTGCACCACCTCTAATCTCCAGGCCTTAAACTTCAACACCCAGATTAGATCTCCCCTTCCCTCTCCCCCCAACAATCATCACTCCCCCCAGCGCTCTGGGAATCTACCAGTTGCTCTGAGCTCAGGGCAGTCCCTCCACACACCTTCTTCTGGAACTATACTACCTGGAATCCCCTGACTTTCATCCTCAGGAGCATCCAGCTCCATCCTCTGGACCTGTGCCACCTGGGATGCCCTGATCTTTATCCTCAGGAGCACTCAGCTCCACTTTCTGTACCTGGGCCACCTGGGTTCCCTTGACCTTCATCCTCAGGAGCATCCAGTACTCTGGGACTCACCCGGCTTCTCTGAGCTGAGGGCAGTCCCTCCAATCTCTATCTTCTAGACCTGGGCCACCTGGAATCCCTTGAACTTCATCCTCATGGGGCATCCAGGCCTTAAATTTCAAAACCCAAGAGCATCCAGGAGCATCCATAACCATCTCCCATACCTGTGCCACGTGAGGTCCTTAGACCTACAACTTCAGGTTCATCCAGGCCTTCCACCTCAGGAATACCCAGCTCTATCTTCAGGACCTGTGCCACCTGGCATCACCAAACCTATAGCTGCAGGAACAATCAGCTCCATCCTCTAGACCTTCACCACCTGAGGTCCCCAGGACTGCAACCTCAAGTATATCCAGACCTGCAACAGCAGGTTACACAGGCCTGATACACCAGAAGCATCCAGCCTCATCTCCTGGACCAGCTCCATTTGTGGTCAACAGGCCTACAACCTCAAGAACACCTAGGAGCAACCATCGAGAACCTGAAAACTGGCTCCACCCTAGATCACCAGGCCTATAACTTTAGGAATATCTAGAGGTCCCCAGTCAGGATACAGTAGGAACACCCGGGACTGCTACAGCAAGAACCTCCACCTTAATTGTGGGTCCACTGCTCCACCAAATGCCATAAAATAGCTGCCAGAGGAATATCCAGGCTGACATTAGGCCTGCTAAATCAGCAACATCAAAGCCTCCACTACCAGGAAAGTTCAGAGTACCCTGGGGCACTTCTAGGTGCTCTGAGCTTAGTGCTGTCCCTCTACACTCTGTTGTTCAGACACTGCTCCACTGGCCTACTTCAATCATGCGGCACCAGGAATACCCAAGTTCGCACCACAGGAAAGTTCAGTTGTGCTGCAAAAAGAACTGCCAGGACAATCCAAGCATGACCAGATGACTAAAAGCCAGCTTAAGAGCATAACCAACAAGAGCCAGGGCAATATGGCACCTTCAGAGCACGAGTATCTTACTACAGCAAAGTCCCAGTTATTCTAACAAAACCAATGCAAAAGAACATGACCTTAAATCAAACCTTATAATTATGATAGAGGTCTTGAAAGAGGAAATGAATGAATCTCTTTAAAAAATAAAGGAGAATTCAATTAAACAAATGAAAGAAATAAATAAATCACTTAAAGAAATGCAAAAACACATAAACAAACAGGTGAATGAAATGAATAATTCCTTTAAAGACTTACAGGGAAGCACAATCAGGAAGGGAATGACTAAAACTGTACAAGACCTGAAAATGGAAATAGAAGCAAAAAAGAAAACACAATCTGGGAGAATTGCAGAGTTAGAAAATCTGAAGAAGATATCTACAAACATAAGCATCATGAAAAAATTACAAGAGACGGAAGAAAGAATCTCAGGCCTAAAAGATACAATTGAAGAAATCAAAGCATTGGTCAAAGAAAATGTTAACTCTAAAAAATTTCAGACACAAAGAATTCAAGAAATCTAAGACACTATGAGAAGACCACATCTGAAGATAATAGGAGTAGAAGAAGGAGAACACTCCAAGCTCTAAGGCCCAGAAAATATTTTCAACAAAATCAAAGAAGAAAATTTCCCCAACCTAAAAAAGACATGCCTATAAACATACAAGAAGCCTTCAAATCAACAAATAGATTGGACCAAAAAAGAAATTCCTCCTGCCACACAGTAATCAAAATACTGAACATACAGAACACAGAAAGACTATTAAAAGCTGCAAAGGAAAAAGGTCAAGTATATAAAGGCAGACCTATCAGATTTACACCTTACTTCTCAACAGAGACTCTTAAAGCCAGAAAGGCCTGGACAGATATCCTGCAGAAGCTACGAAACCAGAGATGCCAGCCCAAACTACTATACCCAGCAAAGCTTTTAATCACCATAGATATTCCACAACAAAACCAAATTTAAAGAATACCTATCTACAAACACAGTCCTACAGAAGGTACTAGAAGGAAAACTACAGTCCAAGTCAGATAACTACACCCAGGAAAGCACAGGAAATAAATAACCCCAAAACCAAAAGAAGGTAAACACAGAGAGAGAGAGAGAGAGAGAGAGAAAGAGAGAGACTACCACAACCAACACCAAAATAACAGGAAGCAAAAATATATCAATCTATCAGTATCTATCACTATCAATGGATCCAATTCCCCAATAAAAAGATACAGACTTATAGCAGAATGGATTAGAAAACAAGATCCATCATTTTGCTGCATATGAGAAACACACCTCAGCAACAAAGATGGACATTATCTCAAGGTAAAGGGCTGGAATAAGATTTTCCAAGCAAATGGACACAAGAAACAACCAGGAGTAACCATTCTTGTATACAATAAAATTGATTTTCAACTAAAATTAATCAAAAGAGATAAGGAAGGACATTTCATACCTATTAAAGGAAGAATTCACCAAGATGAAATCTCAATTCTGATCCATTTATGCCCCAAATGCAAGGGTACCCTCATTTATAGAAGAAACATTACTAAAGCTTAAGTCCCACATTGATCCCCATACATTAATAGTGGGAGACTTCAACACCCCAGTCTCACCAGTGGACAGATCATTGAGACAGAAACAAAATAGAGAAATAATGAAAGTAAGAGATGTCATGAATCAAATGGTCCTTACAGATACCTACAGAACATTTCATCCAAACAAAAGAGACTATACCTTCTTGCCAGCACCTCATGGAACCTTCTCCAAAATCGATCATATACTTGCTTACAAAACTAGCCTCAATAGATACAAGAAAGTTGAAATAACCCCTTGTGTTTTATCAGACCACCATGGAATAAAATTGGAGTTCATCAATAACAGAAACAACAGAAAGCCAGCAAGCTCATAGATGAAGAACTTCCTACTCAATGATCTCTGGGTCAGGGAAGAAGTAAAATAAATAAATAAATTAATTAATTAAAATATTTTGAGAATTAAAGAAAATGAAGGCACAACATACCCAAATTTATGGGACACAATGAAAGCAGTGCTGGGAGCAAAGTTCAGAGCACTAAACGCCTTCATAAAGAAATTGGAGAGATCTCATACTAGTGACTTAAAAACATACCTGAAAGCTCTAGAACAGAAAGAAGAAAACACACCTAAGAGGAGTGGATGGCAGGAAATAATCAAACTCAGGGCTGAAATAAATACATTAGAAACAGAGAACAATAGAAATAATCAATGAAACCAAGAGCTGGTTCCTTGAGAATATCAACAAAATAAATCCTTAGCCAAACTAACTAAAAGACAAAGAGACAGTATCCAAATTAACAAAATTGGAAATGAAAAGGGGGACATAACAACAGACACTGAGGAAATCTAAAGAATCATAAGGTCTTACTTCAAAACTCTATACTCCATGGAATTGGAAAATCCAAATGAAATGGATAATTGTCTTGATAGATTCCACCTACCAAATTAAATCTGGAGCACGTAAACAAATTAAACAGTCCACTAACCCCTAAGAAAATAATAGAAGTTATCAAAACTCTCTCAACCAAAACAGGCTCTCGGCCAGAAAGTTTTAGCACAGAATTCTAATAGACATTCAAAAAGGAGCTAACACCAATACTCCTTAAACTATTCCACAAAATAGAAACAGAAGGAACCTTGCCAAGCTCATTCTTATGAAGCCACAATCACCCTGATACCCAAACCACACAAAGACTCAACTAAAGAAAGAGAATTTCAGACCAATCTCCCTCAAGAATATTGATGCAAAACCACTCAATAAAATACTGGCAAACCAATTCCAAAAACACATCAAAATTATCATCCACCATAATCAAGTAGGCTTCATACCATGAATGCAGGGATGGTTCAACATACGAAAATTCATCAATGTATTCCACCATATAAATAAGCTGAAAGAAAAACCCACATGATCATCTCATTAGATGCTGAAAAATCCTTTCACAAAATTCCACACCCATTCCTGATAAAAGTGTCAGAGAGATAAGGCCCATACCTAAACATAATAAGGGCAATATACAGCATACTGACAGCCAACATCAAATTAAGTGGCGAGAAACTTAAAGCAATTCCACTAAAATCAGGGACTAGACAAGGCTGCCTGCTTTTCCCATATGTCTTTAATGTAGTACTTGAAGTTCTAGCTAGAGCAGTAAGACAACTAAAGGAGATCAAGGGGACACAAATTGCATAAGAAAAAGTCAAATTATCCCTATTTGCAGATGATATGACAGTATACATAAGTGACCCCAAAACTCTAATTGAGAACTCTTACTGCTGAGAAATACCCTGAGCAAAGTGGCTGGATACAAAATTAACTGAAAAAAATCAGTGTCCTCCTTTATACAAATGACAAACAGGCAAGAAAGAAATTAGGGAAACAACTTCCTTTACAAATAGCCACAAACAGTATAAAATATTTTGGTGTAATACTAACTAACCAAGCATGTGAAAGATCAGTTTGATAAGAACTTCAAGTCTCTGAAGAAAGAAATTGTAGAAGATATCAGAAGATGGAAAGATCTCCCATGCACATGGATGGTAGGTTTAACAATGTAAAAATGGCCCACTTATCAAAAGAAATCTACATATTCAATGTAATTCCCATTAAAATTCTGACACAATTCTTTACAGACCTTGAAAGAACAATTCTCAACTTTATATGGAAAAATAAAACACCCAGGATTTCTAAAATAATCCTGTATAATAGAAGAACCTCTGGAGGCATCACAATCCCTGACTTCAAGCTTTATTACAGAGCAATAGTAATAAAAACTGCATAGTATTGGCATAAAAACAGACAGGTTGACCAATGGAATAGAATCATCAAAGATTCAGAAATAAACCCAAACATCTGCAGACACTAGATTTTTGACAATGATGCCAAAACCATACAATGAGAAAAAGATAGTATCTTCAACAAATCTTGCTGCTGTGACTGGATGTCTACATGTAGAAGAATGCAAATAGATCCACATTTATCACCCTGCACAAAAGTCAAGTCCAAGTGGATCAAAGACTTCAACAAAAAACTGGATACACTAAATCTAACAGAAGAGAAATTGAGGAAAAGCCTTGAACTCAATAAGAGACAATTTCCTGAACAGAATAATAATAGCTCAAGCACTAAGATCAACAATTAATAAATAGGACCTCATGAAACTGAAAAGCTTCTGTAAGGCCAAGGACACTGTCATTGGAACAAAATGGCAGCCTATGGATTAGGAAGAGATATTCACCAACCCCACTTCTGACAGAGGGCTAATATCCAAAACATATAAATAACTCAAGAAATTAAATACCAACAAACCAAATAATCCAAAAAAAAAAAAAGGAATACAGAGCAAAACCGAGAATTCACTACAGAGGAAACTCTAATGGAGGAGAAGCACTTAAATGCTCAACATCCTTAGTCATCAGAGAAATGCAAATCAAAATGACTCTTAAGATTCCATCTTACACCTGTCAGATTGGCTAATATCAAATGCTGGTGAGGATGTGGAGAAAGGGGAACACTCTTTCATTGATGGTGGGAGTGCAAACTAGTACAACCACTCTGGAAATCACTCTGGCATTTCTCAGAAAATTTGGAATAGTTCTACCTCAAGACCCAGCTATTCCACTACTAGGGATATACCCCAAACATGCATCACCATATCACAAGAACATTTCTTCAACTATGTTCATAACAGTTTTATTTATAATAGCCAGAAACTGGAAACAACCCAGATGTCCCTCAACCGAGGAATGGATAGAGAAATTGTGGTACATCTACACAATGGAATACTACTCTGCGATCACAAACAAGGATATTATGAAATTTGCAGGCAAATGGATGGAACCAGAAAAGATCCTGAGGGCACTAATGCAGGCCCAGAAAAATACACAGGGTATTTACTCACTCATAAAGTGGATATTAGCCAATATGTACCGGGTCATCATACTACAATCCACAGACCCAGAGAAGCTGAGTATCAAGGAGGGCTCAAGGGATAAGGCTTGAATCCCTGTAAGTAGGGAAGATAAAATAGACATTGGAAATGGATGGAAGGAGGGATCAGGGCAAGAACCTAGCATTGTTGTCATCTGAGAAACCTTACCCTGCAGATAATGCTGCAAAGATCAGAGAGTCTTGAGGGAAGGTTGGGGGAGGGTTTGAGGAAGGTTTGTAAAAAAAAATCTTAGACTCAATTCTGACTCACATCATATGAACTGATAGAAAGCATTAGAGCAGTGATTTACCACTTTGGTGGGTAAAACAATCCTTTCACAATGGTCACATATCAGATATCCTGCATATCAAATACTTATAATTCATAACATTAGCAAAATTACAGTTATGAAGTAGCAATGCAACAATTTTATGGTTGGGGGTCACCACAACACGAGGTAATGTACTAAAGGATCATATGATTAAGAAGGTTGAGAACCACTGTCCTAGATCCTAGCGGAGTATAAAAAGACTCCAATAAGCATGCTTATAATTACTGTCTCCTGTCTGTGTATAACTCTGATATTCTGCATTCTTAATGTAAAATTCCTACATATATGATACATTATTACATATAGAACTCACTGAAAAAAATTAAAGTTTGACATAAATTTTAATAAATAAGGCTTGAAAAATAAGGTAAGTATTCATAGCTATATTAGTGGTCTATTTACCTGAGCCATTGTAAATTCTAAAAATTATGACTTTATTGTTGCCAAAGTTTCGTCTATTTTAATCTGAGAGACACAAGGTGCAGATCAAAGATTAGATAGTTTGATAAGGGTACTAGCTGACTCCCACCCAAAGAAGAAGCTTCATCAACCCTGCTTTGAATGTTTTCTGTTGAGACATAAGAAAGTCATTCCTAGTGAAGATGTCAGAAACATCAACAGGAAGGAAGAAGAGAATTTTTATAGACAAATTTATGAATATAGTACTGTACATTATAAAAACAACTTTCCAATTAAAAAGGTCAAACCATTCAAGTACATCTTAGATTTTCAAATTTGTTTCTGAAACTCTTCTGTATCAAACTTATCATAGAAATTAGATTACAGAAGCCAATTCATTTCTGATTTTACTGATAGGATTCTCTGTCCATTTTAATGACTTCTATGGGCCTACATATTTTCTTTACCTCTATCAACAAATTATTAAATCACTTATGCCTACATATAAAATATTTGATTTTAATTAATATAGATTATTAGGAGTTACCACAATTTCAAATGTGCTAATGTTATATTTTGTAAGCTCAGTTTTATTTTTAATGAGTGTTGTTGGGGCTCTCTCTTTACTTTTAATTAAGCAGGATTAAGGGAATAATCACCAGAAATTTAGTTCATTTTAGCTAACGTTTTCCAACAGGCCTGGGAATTCAGTTGAGTAACATTCATACCCTTCTCCTCAAGAGAAGCTAGTTATAAAATAAGTGATAAAAAACCTAAGTCTAATAGTTTAATAGTACTAATAGTCTAAGTTTAATAGTACTACCAATAAGAATAGTTTCAAATAGTAATATAAAATTGTACAAAAAGGAAATGTATAATGATCTAGAATGAGTGTAATATGTACAGTCTTATCCTGTTTACAGACATAAAAGTTTAAGCAATAAATATTTCTCTGATCATTATTTTCTATGTGTGAAAATCAAGCAAATCACAATACCAACTTATACTTTTATATGAATACTTAAGGATATTATGGGTGTTAGATTTCTTTAGTGAATATGTATGGGCTTCTGAAGGATAGTCTCTTAAAAAGACCCAAATGACTTGTGGGAAACACCTGACAGAGCAGGTGGCCCTGGACAATCAATTATAAGTCACTGTGTATAAGAAGAAAAGCCTAGGAAACTGGAAAGGTATTTTGCTTGGCATTGCTTATAGACACTGCTCAGCTGCTGGACACTGCCTCATTTTGGCTGAAGGTGGGTAGAGCCCAGTATGGGTTGAAGTCAGCTGAAGCCTTGTTATGGAGCCATAATAGTCAGGACCCACAAGAGAGGTGCAGACAGCACCCTGCTGAAGGGGGTGGCGATAAAAACCTGAGGAGATATAAAGGAAGGAGGTGCAGACCCCGAGAACAGAGCCCTGTGGAGGGCATGGCCTAGGACCATGACCCATGACCGTGAGAGAGCACCCTGCAGAAAGGCATGGCTGGGTCTGTGAGAAGGCCCACAAGCCACCAATTACAGTGAGAGCAGAGCCCTACTTAAGGGTGTGGTGGCAGAGTACAAGACAGGAAAACGAGACAGAGGTGCTTAGGGGACATGCACCAAGTACTGGCACAGAGGAAAAGACTGGACCTCAAGCAGAGACATGCTAACCATCCCCTGGGTCACACCAGCTCTGAGGCTGAAAGAAT
The DNA here is from genome assembly GCA_907164525.1 of Lophiomys imhausi. Lineage (NCBI taxonomy): Eukaryota > Metazoa > Chordata > Mammalia > Rodentia > Muridae > Lophiomys > Lophiomys imhausi. The sequence continues at coordinate 165,198 of CAJQZJ010034102.1, read as the reverse complement.
CAAGCAGTCAGGCCTGGGCACATTAATCAAGACCAGCCAAGGAGACAGCAGGAGGAAGGTTGAGAAAAGGCCATGGAAAGCTACACCTGCCATAAGTAAGCATGGGCTGGACAAGAGGCATGGCATAGGACCTGCTCACAAAAAGTTCCTGAGAACTAGACACTGAGGAGAGCTGTGACTGGAGCAGACTGGCTTGAGGCTATGTTGGTCCATGGGCCCACAGTTGATAAGGAAGTGAGATGTGAGGAGCAAGTGCTCAGTGAAGAGACTATGGCCTCAGATGGGAGACAGCAATGGCCAGCTCCTAGGTCCCATAAATACAGCCCTGCCCCTGAGGTGGCAAGCTCGACCAGCCAGTGCCTGGGCTGTCAATGGTGTTTGGGAAAGCCTCAGCAACAAGGACTAGGCCACTCAGCTCAGCATACAGTCTCAGCTGACTGAGGAACCCTAGAGCCTGAGCAGAAGTGGGGTTGCCATAGCAATGCCAGAACTAGGTGACCATGGAGTGACTGCTGGTGTTTCTGCAAACAAACTGCTGACCAGTTGCCCTCAACAGACTTGTGCTTGACTGATAGTCTTTCTAAACGATTGGGGTTGGTTAGGTGTTTATAGGTATTAATAAACACATATTAAAAGTTTTGTTTACAAAAGGGGATCATGGATACCAAACATTCACCACAATGTCTGGGATATTCTTGGTAATCAGTAAACACTGATAGATCATCAGCACACTGACCACACTCACTTTGCCATACAATCATTTCTAAGCTGCTTCATGAGTCATTGAAAGTGTCCACATGTACACACACCTGTTCCATGTTATAGCTTGTGGAAGATTTTTTTAGCTACTTACATTCCCAGCTTAATCAGAGTAAACAGTAAAGTTGATGTAGTTGAAAATGAGGTTGATTTGTTCCTAGAAATCATCTCTAACTCTGTCCCTACCCTTCCATCCCAGCAGCCACCTTGGGACTTCTCTACTAGTTAGTTCCCTTCCATCATGGATATCATCTGTATTACCTCATATTCCAGGACCAATATATATATATATATATATATATACATATATACACACACATATACATCATTTCTGCTGTTCAAAGTACTGTGCATATTGCACAGGCCTGTTCATATGTCTGGATACAAGAGGACAGGTCCATGGGTCAGAGCTTCAAGTAGTAACGGTGTGTTCAAATATATTAAAACGTAGATGTGATTCAAACTTCTGTCACTTCAGCTAATGCCTCACTACTGCTGGAATGAAGAATAACAAGAGTTCATAATGCTTCAGTTTCATGAGGTCCCATTTATTGATTGTTGATCTCAGGTCCTGAGCTGTTGGTGTTCTGTTCAGGAAGTTGTCACCTGTGCTAATGAGTTCGAGGGTTTCTCCTACTTTTTCTTCTAGTATCTTTAGTGTGGCTGGCCTTATGTTAAGGTCTTTGATCCACTTGGAATTAAGTTTTGTACAAGGTGATAGGTATGGGTCTAATTTCATTCTTTTGCAAGTGGACATCCAGTTGGACCAGCACCATTTGAAGATGCTGTCCTTCTTCCATTGTGCGTTTTTGGCTTCTTTGTCAAAGATTAGTTGGCCATAGGTGTGTGGATCCATGTTTGGGTCTTCAATTCGATTCCATTGATCCACTGGTCTGTTTCTATACCAGTACCATGCTGTTTTTATTACTGTTGCTCTGTAGTACAGCTTGAAATCTGGGATGGTGATACCTCCAGATGTTTTTTCATTGGACAGGATTGATTTAGCTATTCTGGGCTTTTTGTTGTTCCATATGAAGTTGAGACTAGCTTTTTCCAGGTCTATAAAGAATTGTGTTGGTATTTTGATAGGAATTGCATTAAATCTATATATTGCTTTTGGTAGGATAGCCATTTTTATTATGTTGATCTTACCTATCCATGAGCATGGGAGATCTTTCCATCTTCTAAAGGCCTCTTCCATTTCTTTCTTCAGGGGCTTGAAGTTCTTGTTATATAGGTCCTTTACATGCTTGGTTAGAGTTACCCCCAGGTATTTTATGTTGTTTGTGGCTATTATGAAGGGGGTTGTTTCCCTTATTTCTTTCTCGGTATATTTGTTTGTTGTATAAAGAAGGGCTTCTGATTTTTTTGAGTTATTTTTGTATCCAGCCACCTTGCTGAAGTTGTTTATCAGCTGTAAGAGTTCTTTGGTGGAGTTTTTGGGGTCGCTTATGTATACTAACATATCATCTGCGAATAGGGATAATTTGACTTCTTCATTTCCAATTTTTATCCCTTTGATCTCCTTTAGTTGTCTTATTGCTCTAGCAAGGACTTCAAGTACTATATTGAAGAGATATGGTGAAAGTGGACATCCTTGTCTTGTCCCTGAGTTTAGAGGAAATGCTTCAAGCTTCTCTCCATTTAATTTGATGTTGGCTACTGGCTTGCTGGCATAATGCTTCAAAGATTTTCAAGTTGTAAAGTCACATTATTGGTTCTTCTTTCATGTAGTTCATTTGCTGATGGTGTCCAAAATAAAACCAGAACTGCATATCACTCAAGATGCCCTTAAAAATAATGGAACAAGGTAGACATTGGTGAATGCCTTTAATTCCAGAACTTGGGAGGCAGAGGCAAAGGCAAATGGATCTCTTCGAGTTCTATCCTGGTCCATGGTAATACACTGTCTTAAGAAGAAGATAATTCAATACCCTCAAATAATGAAAGAAAGTACACTGGATTATTCTTAGAGGAAACGTGGCAGGATGGTGGCTCAGAGTCGAGAAACATAAAACTGGGGAAAGTGGTGCAGCTTTTCTCTATGCTGTGCCTGAGCCACTTCATTTATATCATCTTCAAATAAGCTAATTACCTGTCCTGTGAGATCCAATTTGCAGGTATACAATGCATAGCAGGTTAGGATGAAGAATAAATGATTTCTTTTAATGATGATCAGCACATCTGATTTGATAAATTATGATTAAATAAGTAAATTACCACTGAGTGATGTAACGAATCTCTTTGAAAACTAACTCCAAACCAAAGCTTCTAAAGTTTAGGAAGTTTCTTAGCTTCTTTCATTCCTAGGGTACCTTGCCAACTTAACCAGAGTGAAATTGTCATCAATGAAAATGTGGCTGATTGGTAAACCAGTGATTCAAGATTATGTCATGAACTATTAGCTACTCTGAGTGTCTTACACCAAAAGAAATGATCAGTCTTACCAAGAATGTCAATAGTTCAGAGAAGCTTTATAGCTCAGGCATTCCAAACGTAGAAGAGTTTCTTTGTCACAGTGTCTGTGTTAAGTAGCCTGGAAGAATATTAGCATTAAGAGGAAATGGAAAATAAAACAGTAAATACTGTATGTTATTTGTGTCTTTTGACTTGTTTCCAGTACATCATTCTGGGGAATAAAGAGGGATGAAAGTCTGTACATTTTGAACATATTGAATAGATGAAGCAAACCTAAAGCCCTAAAGTGGAATTGTTAAGTGAATATAAAATCAGTGCGGCAGATGGGGTGTTTTCATTAGAATGTGTGACTCTGATACAAGGCATGATTGGAAAGGCTCCATGGACTATAGCTGTGATTTAAGATATGTCATAAACTAGTGGTTACTCTGAGTGTCTTACACCAAAACAAATGGCCAGTCTTACTGAGAATGTCAATAGTTTCAAGAAGTTTTATTGCTCTGCCACAGCAAAAATGGAGGACCGTTTATTTTGGTCTTAATATGCCATGGTTCTATGTTAAATAAAATGTTATGATGTTGAGACCATACACCTTTAATAGCTGTAAAATAAGTGTTTATGATTTGTGTATTAATATATCTTGAAATAAGAGAGATAGCTACAATATCTTGAATCCATCATTGCTACTTTGCAACTCTGACCCATGGGCCTGTCCTCTTGTATCCACACATATGAACAGGCCTGTGCAATATGCACAGTGCTTTGAACAGCAGAAATGACATTTTTGTTGTTCTAGAATGTGAAATAACTGCACATGATACTCATGATTGAAGAGTACTGGTAGAGAAGTCCCAAGGTGGCTGCTGGGGACAATGCTAGAGATGATTTACTCCAGGAAACAATCAACCACATTTTCACTGACACCAGTTTTGTTCTTGTCAAACTGGCAAGGGACTCTGGGAATGAAAGTAGGTAAGAAATTTCTCATAAATTGTAATGTAGAAGAGGTGTGTGTGTGTTCATGTGTATATCTTTACAAAACTGGTTAGAAATAACCTTCAAATGTATTTGCTTCAGAAACTGAAAAGCTTTATTACAAACCTTTATAGAAAAAAATATAGCCTTTTTGTACATATACTATTTTGGTGTGCTATTATAAACCTACATTTTTTTGTAGAATAAGATACCATGCAAAATGAACTGTCCCAGTTTTTGTTTGTACTGTTTGGTTGAGAAAGTCTCACTTGTAGCTCTTGCTGGCCTATAAATCTTTATGTAGACTAGGCTGGCCTTAAATTCACAAAGATAAAACTCACAAAGATACACCTGCCTCTGCTTCCTGCATACTGGGATTAAAAATATGGGACACATTAAAAATGCTCTATTAAGAATACAGCAAATATCTGCAATTAATATTATCTTCTAAATAAATATCATGATTTTTAAATGATTAAGTACTTAAAGTCTGATTCTTATAAAAACATTTCTTTGGTATTCAATGTTTTGCTTTAAAGGCTCTTACCATTTGTTAATTTTTATGCAAGTACATAATGGTCAATGGGAAACTTAAAATGCAAACTAAAAAAGAAATTACTTCGCTCCAAGCTATGTTGCTTTTAAAAGAAGTGGTGATTTAAAAGCTATGTTTGGAAACTGCCCAGAATTATTCTCAATTAGATGAATACCCTGCTAGGAGCATTAGTATTCTAAGTTTGTAAGATTCTGTCATAACTTTATGCTGTGTAATACTTGCACACTATAGGCATTCAAGGCACTTTAAAGCAAATACAATTATTTAAGTCATAAGGAAATTTTTGGTATGCATCTCTGTGCCTTGTAGATATTTCCCACCAAATTGACATTCTCTTTTTTCCATTTAAATGTATTTCTCCAAACAGCCACAGCTCTAAGCCAGACAGTTGTGGCAGTAATTTGCAGTCTTCCAGACCTTCTCATTCAATGTTAGGTAGCCATTAGAACCAGCAACCTTTTTTGGGATAATAAAACTTCTTGGCTTTCAGAACCCCTCCAGTTGATATATGTAGTAAATAATCAAGAGATTTTATTTTTATATATTAAATTAATATAAAAAACAAAATATGTATTCCTTTCAAAGTTCAGAAAAGAATCTGCATACATGCCTACTAGCTGGACATGTGAGGGACTCGTTCTGACCCTGTCAGAGTTCAACCTTGACCATGACTGATGTCTACATTGTCAGGCAGTGGCCCCACCCACTGAAAACACTCCTCAGTCAACTATTGGATAAGTACAAAAGATGGAAAGCCTGACAACTGGTTCTCTGCTAGGTTTGTGAAGTCATGTCCGAGCAGGCAATGATAATAATAGATGAGCACCCAGCCGTGGCCTGGCCCTGTCCATACAGCAAACCTGAGCTGACAGTAATTGGACCCTGGCACTGAAACAATCAAGGACTGAACTCCTTGGCTTGTAGATAAAAATAAACCTTTAAAGAACTTAATAAAATGAGCTCTAGGTGGAGCAAAGGATAATGTAATAACATTACTATTGTGTACTTAAAGTTATATGTGAATAAAATAACCCTATGAGTATTACAAACATTGTATTCTTGTCTTATGAACTGCAATGCACTCAAAACAGACACTAAGGAATCCATCAAGAAGATGAGGCTTTTCCCCATCTTTTAGTTCCCCTTTTCCTAGGGCTTCATAAGTATGTACAAAAATACCATCGCACCTCTGGTAGTAAAAGATCCATAGAAACAGAGAAACTGCTCAGATGTTGTAGAAACAGTTATCGGATTGCTTGATCTTGAAATATTAAGTCCCTAATTGTTTCATTGGGCCAATATGGACCCTGGAACCAGTTAATTTCCGTTCAGATTATGTATGCAGTATCTGAGTCCCAGGAACATGGGACGCTTTCCAAAAATGCAGAGACAGTGAGGACCTTATTTACCAACAATGCCCCTCCCCTAAGTTACAGCTCCGGGTAATAAGTCAGAAAACAAAGGATTTTTCCATGTAAAAATAACCTTTGTGAAAAACCTGCAAATGAGATTTTAATTACACTATTTACCAATAGAGAATGCATGCAGAAATAAACTAAAACATTTCTTGCTGTGGCTTTTTTTTTTTTCCTTTTCCCCAATTTAACTGCTGTGGGCAACATCATAGCAATTTAAGTTGGTTTTGTGACAAATTATTAAGACACTTATTATAGAAAGAAATTCAACCAATAATTACTGCCCTACCACACGGCTATTGTTCTCAGCATACACAGAAGCTGGGACTGACAGCTGATGTGCCAGCCCCCTGCTAACTTAGAAAACATTTGCAGAGCCCCAAGGCCTCTTGCCAGACAAGGCATGTTGTAGCCACCCACCTTGGCCAACAGGGCTGCACTGACCATGTTCATGGCCTCCTCCTGTGCTGGCCCTACTTTCCAGTGATAAAAATACAGTCTGAATTATTACAGACTCTAATTTTACAATAACACTGGCATTTGAACATTACTCTGAAACATTAGTGTGGAACCCCAAGCACTTGGAGTTTTAGAAAAGACCCCTAAAGATTGTTAGTGACCACAGAGTATTATGAAAGGAAGAAAATATTTTCTAGCATTTGGAAAATGGGAGCATTTATGAATATACAGCATGATGCATAGGTCATATCTTAGATGAAAATAAGGAGAATTAGTAAAGGAGCCTGAGGTTATGCTGCATACAACTTCCTTCTGCCAAGCAGAGCTGAAGACCTTGGGATCCGAAAAGGGATGAACACCACTTATTTCCTAGAGTCATTTCATAACCACGTCACAGTTCCTAATTCTGTGAAAGGAAATGGTGCTTTAAAGCCTGCTGCAGAGCCTTTGACAAATTTAACTCTCTGATGTTTTGGAACTGTAGAGAGTAAAGGCTGCTTTTTGAGGTGGATCTAAAAATGCTACAAAAAGATCTTTTTTTCAAAGGCACCGCTAGCAAGACAAAAAGACAGACGGCAATGTGAAGGGATATGCACATGCTGATCCTTAAATACCTGTGATTCCAACTCCCCAGAAAAATGGCACCCAGTGAGCTGAACTGTGATGACCACAATGCACACTGAAGACATTAGACTCTCCCAGGGGTATGTGGGAAATCTGTCCTTTCTTGGAGGTTCAGTCATCCTTCACTGTTCATCCCAGATTCTGATCACTACCCTGAATTTTCCTGAACATTTGCTGCACTCCCCTGGCTAAGCTGGTTTAAAATCGTATCTTTCTCCCTTCCTGTTTTGAGGGGTTGACCCTACCTAAGAAAAAATCACAGCACAGTCAAAATTCACACCACAAAAAAAAAAAATCATGATTTACCACCTCAAACAGACCCTAATGCCATCTATGAATCAACCCCCTACCTGTACCTGTCTCTAGTAGCCTGCCCTGCTCTAACCTCTCACCTCAAAGAGACTGGCGCTCAGGCCTCCTTCTTTGCAGATAACATAATGTTATCTAACACATGTAAATCATTACATACCCAACTGGAAATCACTCTCCCTTTCATTTGGCCCTGGGGAAGACAGTGTCACATGTGTTCTTCATTCATCCCCTCACCACCCTGGGGCATTGCTACACCACATCAGAAACTACACTCTCTGTCTGGCTAACAAGCACTCTTGCTAGGGCATGGTCTCTAACTACTCACATTTTGGAACAGAGGGACTTTCTGTATGTTGTAAGAACAGTGCCAATCTATGCATGGCAGGAGATACATAGGACTCCTGGCCTCTCTCCAATATTACATCAGTAACACCCTCACCATCACCTATGACAAGTAAGCATCATGAATAAGCCACAAAGAATTCAATTTTGAAAAATCAAAAGCAATGACTCTATCTTGGGAAATTACAGAGTATTTGGACACTCTAGTTCAGATTCCTCCAAATAAAACTAACTGCTCACTACTCTACTGTTTCTTTACTATTCTCTTTGGTTCAAAATTCATCCTGCACAAAGATGTTACTTATCTGGCTTCTTTCTCTTGCTGAACCAAGACACTGCTCCAATATCACAAAAATATTTGAAGGGTGTTGTGCTCTGTCACTATACAAGAGAACTGGAATGTCCTGATAACACATAGCCAGCCATCATAGAAATTACATACAGCCAATAAAACCCAAGAGTAGAATTTCTGAACTACCAACTTTTAAAATATATATACTTTAATCAACACAGTTACAAGGAAAACTAACCTATTTTCTATTGTCCTGATCAAAAATGGCACTACCAAATTGTCATGAAAAACGGAGTTAGAATACTATAGCCAAAAGATCAAAAGAAGCCAGTTTCAAAGTATGCCAAGGAGTTGATATGTGCAAAAATGTGCAATATCAACCCAGAGGCTCTGAAAGCAGCTTTCTTTCCAATGCAATACTGCAGCAGGACACAACTGCTACCACGATTCAGATTCTAGAAGAAATGACCATGTGGTCATGTTTGAAGTATACACTAGCCTAGCAGTAGGGGACTAAAGTGAACTCATTTGCTCCCATAATTCTATTGCAGATGCTATTTCTAATTGCTTCATTTGTGTTTAATGCCATCTTATAGTCATTCTCAGTCTTTTTCTAGGTTTAACCGATTTATCTCTTCTTAGCTAAAGAAATCTTAGTTGCAAAATATTATCTTACTTTTAAAAAGAGGTCTGCTTCCTTTCGCCTTCTCTGTGAGCATATGAATTCAGAATATCATGAAGAAAATGTAAATCATGACCTAATTTTTTTTCAGCTTATTTCAGACCCTAGCAAGTTGTCTAATTGCAATGTAAATGACCACAAATAAAACCAGGATGGTACATACCATGGAAATCAAACAGATGTCTTAAAAAAAAACCCTGGAGATTGTTTATGCCTATTACCAGAAAGTTTATATATCTATAAGAATCTAATTTAATCTAATATTTGGTAAATATATAGGTTCTATATGAAAACCTCTGCAAGGTCATTCCTAAGAATTCCCACTTAGTTTTCCAACCTTCCCAATGTGACAATTTTTCTTAAAAAAAAAAAATTATAGTCCAAGAGTTTTGATGAGTCCTTCTTAATAAGTTAGCTATGAAGAAAAAAATTCAATCAGTATCAGTAGCTGGCAGAATTCTATTTTCAAAACACAACCACAGCGTTTTCTCCAGATAGCCTAGACTCTTGTAGAGTTCCCGAAAAAGATGTGATTTTGGCTCTTTGAATATTTTTGCAATTTCCTTTAGTATTTTGAAAAATGTACATGCAAAAAGCACAGTGTATCTGAATGGAAACATCATGATAAGTTTTGAAAGTAAGTTCTTCCATGAGGTAGCCATCCTAATTCCAAAATGGCCATCAGGAACAAACACTAGGTGAACTCTATAGACATTTCACTCAAGGTCTCAATCTACAAAAAGCCCAGCATAACTGCCTGTTTCCAATAGTGTTCATTCCTGTTAATTTTGAAGTAACTGCTTTCACTGGAGGTTTTTTTTGCTTCCTTCATCGTTGGGAAGCTATGTATTTATTTCATTTTTAATCATATTCAAAGAAACAGTTAAAAAGGCAGAAAAATGTCAAAAAACAGGATTAAGTAATTTTAGCTTTAATTAGTAAATTCATAGAAAGAATTGTTGGAATAGAACTTCAAAGGAAATCAAGGATGTAACATATGAGGGGCCTCACTGTAGGCTCTAAGTGACACCATGAGCTCTGGTGTCAGCAACATGCCACTGTGTACTAGAGATGGCAAGACTTTTTCTAAAATCATACACTGTCTGGTCTTTCAGCTTTTCATGACTTAGATTGTCTGTGCTTAGTAATGTTTACTGCATGGTCACACTGTGACAGGGCAAGTAGAAACAATTATAGACTTTCTCTGGCTAATTTCTGGTACCACCTTCACTAGGGCATCTACATTCTAGCCTTATGTCAGTAGTACACACTTTCTAACTCACAAACATGGAATACAGAACTGCACACTTCTCTCTACTATCTTGGCTTCTGGTTAGTACCACTCATTTGGGAGTGAGGGAATTTTAGTCACAGGATGCCATGTAGTTTAAGCAGGCCTTCAACTGAATGGGTAGCTAATAATGACTTTGAATTCTTGATCTTCTTTTTTAAAATGTATTTATTTATTGCTTCAGGTCACATCTTCATCATAGGGTCCTCTTTTCACCCTTCTCAGTCCCGCCCTCCCACCCTCTACCCTTCCATCCCACTCCACTGGCATACAGTGTCCCTACATAACATTCCCCCACCCCAGTTCAGCAGTCATATGAGGGCCAAGAGCCTCCTCATACACTGGTGGCCTACAAGGCAGCACCACCAGGGAAACGTGTCTCATTGCCAGGGAGAGAAAAATAAAAAACAAACAAACAAAAGTCTATGTCCATGTTCCTTTTGGTGTGTTGGTGTAATACAGATATCCTGTACTATATAGCTAAACTCCGACTATAAGTGAATAGATGCCATGTGCATCCTTCTGAGTCTGGGTTAGCTCACTCAGGATGAGCTTTTCTAGTTCCATCCAGTTGGCTGCAAATTGTATAATTTCCTTGTTTCTGATACTGTGTAGTACTCCATTGTGTAGATGTACCACAGTTTTTTAATCCATTCTTCAGTTGAGAGACATCTGGGTTGTTTCCAGTTTCTAGTTATTACAAATAAAGCTGCTATGAACATAGATGAGGCAACTTCCTTGTGATTCAGTGAGGAGTCATTTGGATGTATACCCAGAAGTGGTATGGCTGGCTCTTGAGGCAGAGCTATTCCAAGTTTTCTATGATATTGCCAGACTGACCTCCATAGTGGTTGCACAAGCCTGCACTACCACCAGCAATGGAGGAGGGTTCCCCTTTCTCCACACCCTCGCCAGCATGTGCTGTAATTTGAGCTTTTGATCTTAGCCATTCTGATTCCACCTTCCAAAATCTGGAATTTCAGGAGTATACCTTTACTACCTTTACATATGACTTGTTTGTTTGTTTTTCGAGAGAGTTTCTGTGTGTTGTCCTAGCTGTCCTGGAATTTTCTCTGTAGACCAGGTTGACTCAATTCAGAGATCCACATGCCTCTGCTTCCCGAGTGCTGAGAATAAAGGTGTGAGCCATCACTGCTCAACTTACATGAAGCTCTTGATTGTAACCTATACGAAACTGAGTTTGTCAATTTCGAGTGCAAAGATATGTTTTAGCTTTTGAAATGAGTATTTCTTTTACATATAGAAATAGCTGTTTCAATGTTGGTTCTACAGTGCTAATTTTTTTGATAACAGCTTTCTATATCTAGTGATGAATGCTACATATGAAGTACATTTCTTTTTTTATAATTTATTTTTTATTTCTTCAAACTACATCTCAATCACAATCTCCTCCCTACTTCCCCCTCCAGTCCCACCCTTCGACGCTCTTCCCCCTCAACCCCCCAATCTCTACCCTTTTTTTTTTTTTTTAGTTTAAGGTACATCTTTTCCCCCCAACAGCTCCCCCTTTCAGTCCATCAAATGGCTCTTTGTCTTATAATAATAAATACAATACAAAACAACAGAGGTAATTAGGCCACAGTTATGAGGGTTATATGGCTTAGCGTACATTCCCAATGTCCAGTCCATATGTATTTGGCACCTGACTTTAACATTCTACTATCTAACCATCTCCATGAGTTTAAAGTTCTATATCTAACTCAGCTTAGTACATTTCTTAAAGTGAGTAGGAAAGGAAATTCTGGTGTCTGGAATTGAAGAAACAGAACATTGTGCTCTCATACACTGTAGTAGAACACTAGAAGTCTCAGAAGAATTTGACCTTTACACTGAAAAACAAAAACTTGAAATGGCCAGATGTTTCAAACTCATTTTTAGATGAAAAAGGACTTTTCAATTGATAGAGATTTGTGATGAGGAAAGTGCTTTTTTAACTATAATCAAGTATAATACCTTAAGAAGAATTAACCTTAATCTTGTATCAATATACAAAGATCTGTACTGATGTAGCCAAATATAATCTTAATTTGGATCAATATACCAAGGTCAGTACCAAAGTAGCCAAATGTAATCTTAATTTTGTATCAATATACAAAGATATAAGAGCATATTCAATAATATGTCCCTTTGTCTTAATCATTCTTATATTATGTCTATATCCCATTTTTTCCTCAAGTATTTTCACCCCTACATAGGAGAGAAAGAAGGATATAGAAAAGAAAAAGAGGGAAATCCCTGGGCCTCACCTCAAAAACCTATTTAACAAGACCATTTAGCAATTTGTAATCTCTCCCCTAGCTCTGTCAAGACAGGGTAGGCAAGTCCTTCATAATTCCTGCTTTACAATCAATGTCTGTCAGAGAAACAGGGCCAAACAGCTGAAGATTGATGCTGTAATGTATGGAGAGAAATTGGGAACTATCCAAGCAGTCAGTTGTATGCCATTTCTAAGTTTTGGAAGCTGCTGGCCCTGCACTTCCTATATGATCAGATATATTTATCCCTCTCAGGTCTCTGAGGTGGTTGAAGAATAGATAGCTAGAGTCTCATAGTTAAATTTTGAGTTGTTTAGGAATCAAGAGTATGTTCTGGATCTAAGAAGATGTTTTTAAAATTGTGATGCAAGTTAGGATGGAAACTGAGTTGGATATAGATCTTTAAACTCATAGAGATTGTTGCATAGTAGAATGTTAAAGTCATTTGCCAGATATGTATGTATTGGAGATTGGGAATATATCCTAAGCCTTATAATTCTCATAATTGTGGCCTAAATATTTCTTTTTTTGTATTGTATTTGTTGTTACAAGAGAAAGATCCATTTTGAACTGAAAGGGGGAGCTGTTGTGGGAGAAAAGATATACCTTAAACTTAAAAAAAAAAAAGGAAGTGGATGGGGGGAAGAGGGGGAAGAGGGTAGGAGGGTGGGACCAGAGGGGGGAGTAAAAAATTTTTACATATATATATGTATATATATATAAACTATGGGACTATAGCTATCTAGTCTTCAACCACATCAGAGACCTGAGAAGGATAAATATATCTGATTATACAGGAAGTGCAGAGCCAGCAGCTTCCAAAACTAAGAAATGGCATACAACTGACTGCCTGGATAGTTCCCAATATCTCTCCATACATTACAGCATCAATCATCAGCCATTTGGCCCCATTTCTCTGACAGACATAATATACATACATACACAGACACACACACATATATATATATTTATATATATATATATATATATATATATATATAAATCAAGTAGTAGCACACCTAAAAATCTTGATTTTCTTCCCAACACAAATGAATGCCAAGAATACTGCATGTGCTGTGCTAGCTATACCTCAAAGGTAAAAGGTCAATCATGGATAGAACATTAAAGCTAACAAAATTAGTAAGTCAGGAAAGTCTGTTCTCTTATGAATGTGGACAGTGGCATTATGGGTTCTGGCAATGCCAGCACACTGTTCAGTCTGCACTTGTTAAAGCAAAGCCATTATGAGATTTTATCCTGAAACCTGACAATAACATATTTCCTCAAACCAAGTCACAAAATAAGTAGTATGCCTATTACTAATGAAGTCTTTACTTAAATAGAAAAGGAAACTTAAATGCATAAACTTTTTTAATTTTTTTATTTTTATTTCTTCAAGTTACATCTCAATTGCAATTCCCTCCCTACTCCCCCCTCCAGTCCCATCCTCCCACCCTCTTCTGCCTCAACCCCCCATCCTCTTCCCTTTTTTTTTAAGTTTAAGGTATACCTTCCCCCCCAACAGCTCCCCCTTTCAGTCCAACAAATGGCTTTCTCTTATAATAATAAATATAATACAAAACAACAAAGGTAATTAGGCCACAGTTATGAGGGTTATATAGCTTAGCATACATTCCCAATGTCCAGTCCATATGTATTTGGCACCTGACTTTAACTTTCTACTATCTAACCATCTCCATGAGTTTAAAGTTCTCTCCCTAACTCAGCTTTCATACTAACTGCATCACAATTTTAAAAACATCTTCTTAGATCCATAACACTTTCTTGATTCCTAAACAACTCAAAATTTAACTATGAGACTCTAGCTATCTATTGTTCAACCACCTCAGAGACCTGAGAGGGATAAATATATCTGATTATATAGGAAGTGCAGGGCCTGCAGCTTCCAAAGCTAAGAAATGACATAAACTTCTTTTTAATGACTGCATTTCCCTATATTCCTAGGCATCAATCTTATAGCTAAAACTTAATATTTCACACTACTTGCAAATTTCTCCAGATGATGGCAAAGAGATGTTTCAAGCTGGACACCATAATGCCTATCTATAATCCCAGCACTAAGGAGACGGAGACATGAAGATTGATATACCTAGTATTTTTGATGCTTTTATTATATTTTGTTAACAAACCTTCCTGAGAAATGAACACTAGAATGTTGTACAAAATTGGTACACTTTCTATACACTCCAATTTTTTTTCCAAAAAAAAAAAAGGAAAGGTGAAAATGTTTTTGGTCATCAACAAACAAATCATTTCAGGACTTTATTTCTGAAGTTTCTGCTAATTTTTATCTGAAAAAACAAGGTTATATATCCCATCTCATTCTCAGTTACCACAATGTGAAACACCTTTTCTGCAACACATTCTACCCTCATGCCAATAGCATACCACATATTCTCCATTGTGAAAATAGTGTGTTGAAGACGATGATGTTTCCTTCGATGAAAGCAGATCAGCGAGTTAAACACTACAGATATAAATACAAGTACAAAGTGGACATCACTTTACCAAACTGCTCACAGAAAAGCATGTGAAAAACTCCTAGGCAGCATTTAATCCTCGGACATGCAGCATTTTGTCTGAGCAGCATGAAACTGAATTTGTGACCCACTGGCCCAAACTACCAGGTCAGATAGATACTTCAGGTTAGCTCTGGTGTCCGCGAATTTGGAGCTCAAGAGTTCTATTTCCTATACAATACTGCCCTTTGAATAGACGGAAGCTGTTTTGCAACAATCCTCAAGGCGTATTTGCAAGCAAGTGAATATCTTTTCCTCTTAATTTTAAATGAATCTCTCATGCATCATGATCATAAAACAGCAATTCAGTTTAATAAGGTGAATATTCATCATACAACTCCTGAAAACAATGCAACACTGAACAGTCCCACCAACTACATACAGCTGAATGATTAGGTAGTGCAAATTATTTCATTTCTTTCTGAACACTAAAATCTAGCAGGGATTTCACTTTAATTTTACAAAATGAAAGAAAATCAGTAAAGACAAAAAGTATATATTCATATTTAATTATTCTTTTTTTTAAATACTTTATTTTTTTTCAAGTTACATCCCAGTCACAAACCCCTCCCTATTCCCCCTTCCTATCCCGCCCTTCCACCCTCTTCTCCCCAGAAGTTTCCCCTTTCAGTCCAACAGATGGTTCCTTCTCTTATAACAGTAAGTATTATACAAAACAACAGATATAAATATGCCACATTTATGAGAGTTAAATGGCCCAGTATACCTTCCCAATGTCCAGTTTATACATATTTGGCCCCTGACTTTAACATTCTACTATCTAACCATCTCCATGAGTTTAAAGGTCTATATCTGACTCAACATTCATACTAACTTGCAACACACTTGATTATTCTTAAAAACCAAGTGCATTTGAGTTTTATTTTGCAAAGGTGTAGGGGGAAGGTCTTATGCACAGTTTTCAAAAGGTAATTTCAATGCTCTGAAATATGGTTACTGTCCTTTCTGATGCATTCTCTGATTGGATAACAAAAGTCATTAATGGACAATTATCTGAGTAGAGAGAGGGAGAATAGGAAGGCAGAACTTCCTGGGAGGAAGAGAGGAACCCTGGGAAGAGACAGAGGAAACTTTCTTTCCATCAGGAGACATGGAAGTGGATAAATGTATGTGTCTGAAAGTTTGGAAAGTACAGTGAGCCACATGGCTGGTTGAGATTAGATGGTCCTGTTAACTTAGATGACCTAGTTGAGAGTCTGCCCAGCTAAAATCTAAGCATTGAAATATTAAAAGGTCTTAGTATATTTAATTACTGGGGAAAAGGGCCACCCTTGGTCTCAGGCCTTATCACCAAGAGACCTAAGTCCAGTCAGGCCTCCAGTTAAGGCCAGCCAGGCCTGCACGGTCTGCAGGCTTCCTGCCTGGTCCCCTGGCCTAATACAACAGTTTGTAATTACTATTAGGTTTAGTTGTTAGGTAATAGGTGTTTATAGTTATTAACAAATATATTTGTTAGCAAAGTTTCAGTTTCACAAGGTCTGTTATTTCCCAGACATTTTTAAATGGAGTAATTTTTTTATTTACATTCATTTGAAATGTGTGACATTATAATCAGAAACAAAAACAAATTGTACACTAGCCATTTGAGTCCCCTCTCAGATGCAGCAGCTTCAATTTGAAGAACTGAGGGTGTTCTCTTCCATGGAACTGTTACATTTCACTAATGAAATGTGCAACAACAAATGAGCCATATCAACTGTACAATCTGGAATTTCCTTTTAATGAAATTACTTCAAAAGACAGGAAAGAAATAAAAAGCAAGTTGATTCTTTTCCATTTGCTTATCTTGCACAGAGCTAACAGGAAGTAATAGTTTAGTGGAATAAGAAAACAAAGCTGAGTTCTTTAGTCACTTATTATAATTAAAGACCAAAACAGAAATTTGTAGGTATTAATGGTATCTAGCTGAGAGCTGGGTCGCTACCACTCATGGTAGCTGTACACATTTCCTTCTAAATCTGCTTGCGAGCTTTTCCTTTTGTCTGTTTCTGTCTTAGTCCTTCCAAGTTTTGATTTCACTGAACTGAAATGTCTACCTGTATTTCTATAGTAACAGAGGGGCACCCCTTTGCAGGAAGCAGCACCAACTTCTGTCATTCTTTTTCTGTTAAGACTTTAGGATTGTTTTAACAGTGTCACTGCTATTTTGTTGACTACTTATGTTTGTGAAAGTTAATTATCTGATAAGATACACTCTGGCTATTACAGTCAGGAAAAACACATGGGTATGTTTACTAATTCAAAACGTTCCATTAAAATAAAGTGCTTTAACAAAAAAACTAAGCAAGTGTTTCTCACTAATTATTATAGTATAATCATCTGGATATCTTATCACTTCTTTTCTGAATTAATTCCATTTAATATTTAAGACTAAGAACATTTTGTGGTTTAATATGATAGACTATGTTCTGCCTTCATACTGAAAGTCTTAGTTGAAAATTCAGTGTTTTATACTTCAAGTGTCAACACCTTAGCAAACCACTGAACACAGAGGAACAGCCGCCTACAACTCTAATATGGATTCTGACTCAGAGCAAATATTCAAGTGTTAGGTCCACACTTAAAACACTATGAAACTAATGGTTTGTACAGAAAGAAGAACAAGAACTTTTCTTGTTACTCTTTCAATTTCAGGTGTTTTCCTGGAATAAACTATACAAATCTGTGCCAAGAAAAAAGAAAAGACATGTAAGAGATGAAGGCCATGTATTATCAATCTTAATATGGCTTCCTGTCACCACATTTTACAGTTAGTTGTTTTATTCTCATAAAACTCCAGCAATAAAACCGAAACCAACACTTTTTCTTTCACAGATATTTCATACTTCAAAAGAGCTATATATGTGTGTCCTAAGCCAGGTGGAAGTGAAAAATACATAGTCCCTTAAGTCAACAGATTTACAATTTTCTAGGCAATTCATTTAGAAAATAGACAAAATTATACAACACACTAAATTGCATTACTTCTAAACCTTAGTAGCATCCAGCACAGTGAGTCCCCTGTAGATTTCCAGCAGTGTGTCCTTTAAACTTCCTCCTGATTGAACAATGCACCCCTCCCCCTGCCTCATCCCCACCATCATCCCCTTCTTTCTACAGTAAAAATGTCTCAGGCTGGAAGATGTGTAGTTGGTCCTCTTCAGCAAGACAAAGATGATAGGGGAATGGTGCCTGGGAGAGAGATGCCAAAATATAAATCCCATTGTTGAAGGGTATGGAAGAATGATCAAATGTGCTGCATCCTCTAAGATGAAAATACATGAAGAACATCACAGTTCATCCCTCTGAGTCACCTCAGGAAAAACAGTGGAAAAGTCAACAAAGACAGAGCACCTACACAAACAAGAGTCAAGGAGAGAGTGGTGTCTCTAGATTGGATAGAGCAGAAACTGTATAGTCAAGAGACAGGTCAGGAAAGGCAATTTAGATTCAGAATCCAGGTCACCTATAACACAGATGAAGCAAAATACTAAGTCAGCATGGAATGCCACTGTCACTAGTGAGGACTCAGAGGGGCGCGGGGATAAATAGCCTTCAGCCAAACCAGAGGTTGGCAAAATCTTGAAGTCACAGCTTTCTTTTGCCACTTTCTAATGTGTGCTAAAAAGTACTGATGAAAGGTAATTATGTTTTTGACTTTTTCCAAATTATCAAACAACAGTTATGACTAAATAATCCAAAGTCATCCTGTTTCTGTCAAAAGGATATTTTACTCTTCAACTCCATTAATTATTTTTATACCCCCACCCCAGTTTGGACAAGATAAGACAATTTAGAAAAGATGGAGAAACCATGTGGCCATAGTGGGTCATCTGCTGAGGCCCTAGCAACTGAAGTGAAGGCTGACAGGACAAAGTAGCACATATTATAGAAGGCCTACAAGGACTGAGACCAGGGAAAGGCCACTGTTCTTAGCAGTGGTGAATTAAATTAGCGCTGCATTTATGGGCACAACTTGAGATGACTTTCTCCAAAGAAAGAAAGAGTGAAGGGAAGCCAGTGGTGAGGAAATGAGACAATATTTCTTGAAATGTGAGGACAAACAGGCTATGTGCACGTGTTGGGTGGCAGAGGGTGTTTCTTTTAGGTAGGAACATAGTAGTGAAGATGCTCTTAGATACTACTCATTCTGTCCAGACCTGAAGAAAGGCACCTAATGAGTAAAATTAATTAAAAGTAATGGAATAAAGATGAAATAGATTTAAATAGATAACAAAACAGAACTGTCTTATTTTGCAGGAAAAAATATGAATCAGTATTCCTTGTTTAATTTTTAAAGTCTGTATGCCTGGTAACAAACACCCAAAGCTATGCTCACTAAGTGAATTAAACATGCAGCTCATGGGGAAGTGCACACAAATAAGCAAAGCTTGGAAAGGTGTTTCTGGGGCGGGGACAGGTGGTAGTGGTAGCAGTGTGCACCATTCAGTTAACATGAACTAAGGCAACAGTTATTAGCCCAAGTTGAAAAACACAATAAAGTGAAAAACAATGAGAAAGTGGAGTAATAATTTCTAAAACCTACTCTTGAAAACAGGACCCAGCATATATTAAGTCTTAGAAGACGACAGAAATGTCCGTATCACCCATGGAAAAGAAATTATTATAGTCATATAAAAGAGGGCATTTAACTAAGGAAGCGTAAATCTAAACAGTAACTATGTATCAACAAGCATGCCCTACACAAACCAATACCAAAATTATCACAAGGCAAGGAAATGCCTCACAAGTCAATAAAGACACCTATGCACACAAAATTGCATACCTCCATCTGAAATAAGTTAATATTGAAATACTGTCCCCTCATAGTAGCAAATAAACCACTTATGTTGCATGATCATTTTCTGTTTAATATTCACGTTTGTGATGGCTTGAAGCCAATCTAATCAATCTAATACTAAGGAAACCTTTGAGGTGATTTTGGTTGAACTTATGGCTAGATTATCCCAGTTATATCCATTTCTTCACGGAGACCTGAAGTTGATCTTATTAGTGTAAAATCTCTCTAATTAAAAGAACAAAACTCAAGTAGTTTATGTAAATAAGCACTTATCTTAGGATACCAATTTTCACATGAAAGGGAAAAGTCACTTGTGGCTTGAATATTAACTTTCTCCCCAGGAATCCTACACTATATATATGTTTGCAACATTTACTGTTTAATTTTTTCATTTTAATTCCTCATCTTTGTCCAGCTGTTATCTTCCATGTTTTATTAGGTTCAAGTAGACCTCACTCTTACATAGCGATAAAATGTGGTGTCTTTACACAACACAAAATTAACTTATCCCTTCTTGCAAGTTTCATTAATTTGCTTTTTTGCTTCCTAAAAAACTTAAATATGTTAACTTAGAAACTGAGTACTCCTTAACAAAATGTCAATTATAAAATATTCTTAAGAAAGCAGTGTTTCATGTGCATATACAGCTATATGTGACCTTGAAATAACACTTCATTCAGGTGAACACAACAAAATGCCAATAACCAGAGATAGCAAGATAAATGGAACATGTTTTCATTTTACAACATCTAAACTATATATATTTCACAGTGCTATATCCTCTTAATTTTCTTATTCTAAAATAAATATAAACAATTCATACAAATAAGAATCAGAAGTCTCTGATCTTCTGTATCAAACATATAGAATTAATTGATTTTGTAAAACATGTCACATCTATTTCTTACTAAAGTTTCCTTATACAACTTATAATCAACATAATTCTTATTAACTGGTGGGGCAGTGTGAATAAGAAACATTTTTCACAGACTTGGGTATTTGAGCATCTAATCCCAAGTTGTTGGTGCTTTGGGTGGTTAAGGAACCTTTGCGAGGTGCAGCCCTGACAGAGAAGTGTGTCACTAGGAGCAGGCTTTGAGAGTTAATAGCCTAGCCCCATTTCCAATCTGTTTTCTCTGTTTTCTGTGTGTAGTTGAGGATGTGATCCCTCATCTTCTTGCTCCAGTGGGCTCCATGCCATTATGGACTCTTCCTGGGGAACTGTATGCCAAAATAATATATTTTTTTCATAAGTTACTTTTGGTCATGGTATTTTAACACAGCAACAAAAAGTAACTAAAGTAGTCCACACTGTAAGAATTGTTCTCTTCAGTAGTACAAATGATTTTTCTCTGGTCCACAGTAACTGCCATCACTAAACCACACATCCAAAGACACACAATTACAGATAACTAAAATGTAAGTCACATGTGACAGAAAAAAATTCCAGAGCTTTGTGACATCTTATGTCACCTACTGTCCACCTCCCAAGCTCCAGTCCTTTCCAGCTGCCTAAGTATAAGCTTAGACTCCTCAAAGAGACATTGTAACCTATCTTGTACATAGTATTACATGACTTCATGTCCTGAAGGTCATTAATAACAACAGAAGTATGTATCCATACAAAGACACAGAGCTCACAATGCCACAGGCTACACTCACTTGAATGAATGCTCCAGGAGACACTAGAGGAATGGTCTCGACATCCCCTTTATTCCATTTTAAACTGTCCTGTATATACCTCATTTATTTCTCAACTATTCTTCAGTTTCTTTACCTTCTACATGTATGCTCCCATCCTAGATGTCAGGCAGTACCTTTCATTAGCTGAGGCACAAAGGGAAATTTCTGAACTCTGACACTTCTGGAGCTATGTAATGTTTTACAGTGGAGGGCCAAGTATTTGGGGCTCCTATTTAGCACTCCCGAAGCTACCACAAATCCCAGTAACATACTCTACTTCTTTTTGTAAAAACCAAAATGTCTCCAAATGTTTCCAGATACCACAGGTGAATCCTTCCTAATACAACAAGCACTCCCTCCCTTACAAAATTCAAAAGGAATACTGTAAAGTCTTTCCTTCTAGCTCATCACATCACTGTAAGAAAAGCAGTCAAAAGTGAAAAATACAGCATGAAATCACATTAAACAGCACATGTAAACCCTGAGCATATTTTGAATGCATAGTTTAAACGTTTAAGAAGCCTGGTGCTAATACAAGTGAAAATAAGTAAAATGCTAATACCAGGGGGTATCTGATGACCAAAGAAAAATTAGTGACTGCACTTATGAAAGCTAACCTGAAACATAACTCTTAAGCAACTGATTTAAGAGCAAGATGTCTTAACTTCCAATTAAAATAAATCTTCCTAGCAGCACTTTTATAATATCACTTAGCTTGTTAAAACATATAAAATGTTTGGCTCCCCTGAGCTGCATGATGATTAAGATACAGTCAGATATGAAAAAAAAAATGTTACTCTGTTACAAGGTCACAGTACATTTCAAAATGAGGCAGACTTCACTATTCCCTAAGAATTCTCTACTTCCTTCACTAAACTAGTCAAGGTCTCCCTACTTCTGAGCTCTTCCATAAATCTGAACACTGTCAGGCAGCATTTAAGTACCAGTGCATTATTTGAAAAGCTTATAAATTACAGCCAAAATAACCATGGTACAAACTTCAACCTCTTTTTTTCTCTTTAACAGTTTCAGTTTAGTGGCCAGTACATACATATGTATCAATATGGACCTTCTTTACTTCCTTGGCTTAAGTACTAACACAACTAGAAGTAAACATATACCCTATTCTTTTTTTTTTGATATCCTTATGAAATAGAGATAATATGTTTGGGCTCTGCTGTTGATTAACCCAAGATCACATTTTAGCTCCCAAATGCTCAATATCAGCTTGACCTTGAATATAAGACTTTACTAGTGTATGAATGGTGATTATTTCTGCACTGACCTTTTGGGATTTTCCAAAGGCTTTAGCATACATATTATACATAAGTGCATTTAATAAATGATACTTCAGATGATTAGTAGATGTGCATCAAAGTCACAGTCCACTAATATGAAGCCCAACTCACCCCCCTTCAAATCTATCTTACCATATTTCCTGGTATCATCCCAATTTTCTCAGTATGCAACCAAATATCAGCCATCCCTGATCCCTATGGCATCCTCACTACCACTAATTTCCATCCAGAAAAGTTCTGTAGCTCCATAAACATCACCAAGTGCAATGTTTTTATAATGCATATTCTCATGTCATCTTCAAACCCTGCATAGATCTATATGCAACCTCAGTTCTATCTGCATGGCCCGTGAGTGGGCGGAGCCCTTATGTTCTATGACTGAGAAAATGGTAGAGGATCTCTAACCTGCCTATTTGTAGTATCACCCTCACTTTAGCTATTCATTCACAGTGGAGCCAAGGTGGTTTTCATAAAATGCATTTCTCATCACTACCTAGCTATCAGACATATAAGAGTGTCCCAACTCTTCCACTTGCAGGGAAAACTACAGTCTACAAAGGCTAATGGACAAAGTTCTCAGTGACTTGAGCAGGGTTTCTCCATCTAGTTTATCCCCCGTGTTTCCCCTATAAACTAATACACCAAATATAACCAGTTGTTTCCATTTCCTTTAGAAAACAGCATTCATCATAATGTTCCTAGGACTATTAAGATGCCCTGGTATGTCAGTCTCCAGGTCTGTGACTGTCTAGATTGAGTTCAGACTTCCTTTAAACTTCACCTTCCCTCAGAAGCCATTTCAGAAATTCTAAACCAAAACCAATCCCATCTGTATACACTTTCTCAGACTCCTTGAATAAACCTTAAGTAGTCACTACTCAGTACACTTGCCTTTATTATCTATCACATCTAATAAAATTTATTAACAAACACTAGCCACTTTTTTTTAATCTTTAACTTTTTTTCTTCAAAATCATTACTGGGTACTTGGACTATAGTAGTGATTCAAAACACAATTGTATTAGAAAAGTTGAACAGAAAAGCGAATGAATGAATGAATGAATGAAAAAACTTTATGGAGTGAAAATATACGGGATGAGTTCAGGACTGGACATAATAAAATGGCATGTTTTAATGCCCTACGTGTCTTCATTTCTTTGAGTGTCTGGGCTCCTTTTAGATGTAGGCCAAGTGTCTCTTCCTTGCTGCTTCTAATGACAGCATCTCTGTATGACAGCTTGGGATCCCAGCAGTGAGGTGTGACAATAAAATACAGGCAAACATTTTAAACTACAGCTATATTTCTGAAAGTCCTCAATGCATTAAATATTTAGAAAATGACTTCCTTCCTAGAGCTCAGAAATTAAGAGTGAACAAGAGCACATCAAATTGAGTCACAGTATTGCACTCATGTAACACAACCCCAACTGAACAGAGCACTCAGCAACTTCCACTCATCTGTCAAGCCTTTACACAACCATAGTTTTTATTTCACAAATTAGCACCCACCCTTCACACTTTCCAGCCTTGTGCTTTTTTTGTTATTTGGCTTCCTCTATGAAGATAAGTTTAAAAGTAGAATTCTTCCAGCAAAATATATGAAGGTAGGCAAGTTTTGCTTCCCAGTCCCTCCTTCTCCTCCCTCACTGTTTTCAAAACAGAAGTTCAATGAGGGCAGAAGATCCCCCTGACAGGGACCCCAACTCATCCTTTCTGCAGTAGTGCTGAAAGTCTTTTACTCCGTGTTTATATTCTACAGGACAAAGGCAGAGTATGAGTATCACATGTATCCCAAGGTTCTTTACAGGAGAAAGTTCAGACATGTACTTCATATTTTACAGTGGTTTCAGTCAACCCATTCTTCCATGCATGAATCTCTCTCTGTCTCTCTGTCTCTGTCTCTCTGTCTCTCTCTCTGTCTCTCTCTCTCTCTTTCTCTCTCACTCACACTGTGTGTGTGTGTCCATGTCCATAAAACCATACATTGTAATTATTCCTACTCCTGTAACAAAATTGATGGCACATTTTGGAATTTGTTCCTTTACGGGCTTAAAGCAACAAGATAGTTTATACAACGTAACATGCTTTAATCAAAGAACAACAGCAACACACACACACTTGGAACAAGATGGAGCAACTCATGACCCAACACAGTTCAGATAAGCAATGTAAGGGATACTGAGGTAGAATAATGACACACGGGAACCAAGTATGAGGTAAGCTGTCACAGACATTAAAGGCATCCGTCTATGGAGGGAAAGGCGTCCTCAGCTTCCTACCAAGTCTTTGCAAACCATCATCAATGAATTCTACCTATCTTTGGCATCATCTCCCAACTTAACAGAAATTTGATTGTTCTCATTCAATATAAGCACACTGATTTTTTTTTTCTTACTTGATTTCTATTCTGGAAATATTTAACTTTAAAATAGTTGTACAAGTTTCTATTCCTAAAACTATTTCAGTTTCCCAACTTCTTCACAATCGCAAGCGAAAGACAAAGCAATATGGCCACGTCTCATTTCCTGTGACCATCTTTACTCTCTAAAAAGTTTATTTTAGCCAAGTATTCCTACCACTTCCAGGGATAAAGATGAAGCTGAAATTGGACAGATGGACACAGAACATGCCTCCAGATCTGAGCCAGTGTTGCTCCAAAACCATTAAACACTCTTTTAGAAGAGTCACCAGGTATGTGCTACAAAAACATATGGTTTAAGAGATAAAAAAATTTATGACCAATACCAAAATGTAAAGTTCAGAATATGTGGTGCCATGAAGCTCTCCCCATGGCCACCGGCTGTGACCTCAGTAGTGGCCCAATGGTTTTGCTATGTACTTTCTCTTTATTTCCTGCTGAGATCATCCTCCTCCAATGCCTCCCATCTACTTTCTTAGAAAGGCTCCAGCCACTCTCGCTTAGCAAACCCAGCAGATTCTGTGGGTTGTATATATGCATATGATTTAATAAAAAGTTCTCAGAATTACAAACATGTTAGTTCTAACTGCTGATATTATATTGCAGACTACTTATCTATGAAAGAAAAGATAAGCAACTGACCAGGAAGTGAATTAATTTCATTGAACTGCTTCATGTAATCTACTAACTAAGGAGAATAAATGTAATACTGTAACATTACTTATAAATCTTAAGTTAAATGTTAAACAATACAGCTCTTTTCACTTCTGCTGGCTGCTCTTCCACAGGTCCTGAGTTCAATTCCCAGCAACCACATGGTGGTTTACAACCAACTATAATTAGATCTGTTACCTTCTTCTGGCCTGAAGGCATACATGTAGACAGAATGCATACATATATATATATATATATATATATATATATATATAATAAATAAACATACACACTTCAGCTCATTTAATTGGATTTATAATTTGAAGTACGTCATTTGCTATACAAAATATTATAAAAAATCAACCTTTTTAAAGCCAAAATAAAGAAGTTAAGGAGACACACACACACACACACACACACACACACACACACATACACACACACTGTCCTGCAAGCTGTAAGCAATATAAAGAACTAACAGTGAAAAGCAAATGCTGAGAAGAATCCAGAGTTTTCAATTATACCACCTGTTTCTCCTCGAAAGCTAATTAAAATACACCTTAGGAAACACAATCATCTAGATTTAATTACATCTCTTCCCTCCCTTCATTCCTAAATTAAGAAAGAAGTACATCTCCCAGAACAGCCTTTCTTACCCAGCCCCTGGTGTCTGCCTCCCCTGTGAATCTTTTATTTATGCCCTCAAAGATGACTGCCTATCTCTCCAGAGCTCCAATTATGAAATTTAAAGCCATATATTTTCAGAACTTAAGTCAAGTTATTTTATATTTATACTGAACTCTAAATTGACTTCATATATATGAGCACATATATGTATATATATATATATAATATCAGAATGTAGAGTATATGAGTATATATATGAGCATATACTCTACCTATGGTATTATATATATGCTCATATAGTCTACATACTGTATATATCTATATGTATATATATATATAAATATATTTATATACACACACACACAGAACCTTCTATAGCAGTGGTTCTCAACCTGTGAGCCATGATCCCTACAGGGATCACATATCAGATACCCTGTACATCAAATATTCATATTATGATTTATAACAGTAGCAAAATTACAGCTATGATGAAGCAACAAAATAATTTTATGATTGGGGGTCACTGCAACTGTGTTAAACTATATTAAAGAGTCACAGCATTAAGATAGCTGAGAATCACTGTTCTACAGTCTATGAAATAGCATAATACAGAATACAGAAAAACATTTAGAAGCACAAACACACCCATTTCTAGATCTTTCCACTATGGAAGAAATAACCAGGATATACAGTTATGTACCTGATTACAAACACACTGACACTCAACTCTAATTTTCTTAAGGAAGCACTGTTATACACTCCCAGGCTGGCCAATCGATGTATCCAGTCTGCCATTTGTCCCTCCCTTCGTTTATCATCCTGTTAAACAAAAGGTCCTCAAGAAATTAAGAGAACCACCTCTACCACAAATTGTCTCCTGGGAGGAGAAATGGCTGAAGTCCTCCTGGGACACCCAAAAGAGAAATTCATCTTCGATTTCTAAGACATTTTGCATGAAGGATTTATACCTGAGACAGTGGACATGGACAGACTGCTTAATTCTTGCCTACTATGCCTAATTCTTGCCTACTATTTAAATCCTATCCTCATTTTTGAATCCCGAAGATAGGCTTGGGGAGTTTCTGTATCTTGCTGTCCCTTTACTCAATGTGGGCACATTGAATAAATCTCTGGTTTGGTCTGTTTCATTATAAATTGTATTCCTGTAATTGGTTATCAAGGATGGGTGGCTACACCTGACTTGCTGGGGCACACACTATGTACCTAAATCTTAGAATAGCTGTATTCATAATCTAACAGGACTGACTCACTGTTGAGGTCCTGGAAGACAAATGGAAAGAAGAGCAGCACCAGTGAGGGGACAGGAAGAAAAGCCACTTGTGATTCCTAAGATCAAAGGTTTGCAATGGTTACCTTGAGGTCTTTGTCCTTTGCTTGCTCCACCTACCATGTGACTTTTTAGTCTCTCCACCATGTACATCTGGAGAAAAGTCTACTAAATCTATATCATTCCTAATCCTTCTTGCCAACGTGTCCTTGGTTTCCCAGAGCCATCATCCGCAGAAAAACTCAGTACAGATGAACATTGAGATTTGCAATTCTCAGATGATGCTAAAATCTCTATAACCACAGTAAACACATTTACATAATTTTTCTCAAAGAACATGTTTGCTTCTAAGCATGGTAATAAATGTCCATAATCTCAGCACTTGAGAAGTGGAGGCAGGTGGATTAAGAGTTCAAGGCTATCCTAAACTACATACTGGAGTTTAAAGCCTTCTTTGCTTTAAAAGGCCAACCTCAAAACACAACAGCAACAAAAAGGCCATGCATGAAATAAAAAAGCAACTTAAAGAAAATCAGAAGTGAACAAAAGTAAAATCAAAAAGAATTTGAGTCCTCAGTTCCCCAGGACATGGATAAATTATTATTATAAATACAGACACTCTAATATTTGCCTTTAAAAAGGGGTATGTATGATACATTTTAATTTAAATGGCTATGTATGTGTCTCCCATGCATGTGTGGCAGCTCATGTAGCAAGAAGTGGGGATCAAATCCCCTGGAGCTGAAGTTAGGGATGCATATGAGCCACCAACGTGGGTGTTTAGAACTGAACGCTTGTCTTCTACAAGAGTTCTTAGCCACTGAGCCATCCCTATAGCAGCTGTAACATCTCTTAAAGGTGACCTACAAAACCCCCATACTTGCATATTAATTAATTTCCCCATTGTTACTATCATTTCCAGAAAAACTGTTAAATAAAAAGCAATAGTGACTCAGTGGTCAAATCCTTCACTTAAAAATAAGGAATACCTTTTATAAATCCTTATAGTCTTAGAATCCAGTTCCATTCTTGATCTTCATATTAAGTGAGCTAACCTAGACATAGATAACAAACACTGCATGCTCCCGCACATCTGCAGTTCCTACTCCAAATCTTCACATGTGAGAATGTAACATAGATTAACTATAGAAACCAGGAAACAGCAGAGCATCTATATGCAATAGGGGGAGGTAGGAGCCTTGATAGGGGAATAACAGGATACAAGCAATTTGAAGTGAGAAACAAACAAAAAAAATGACAAGGAGGCTCTAATATGAGAGCAGAGAGGGAGGTCAATACAGACAGAGAAGGAGGAACACACACACACACACACATTCACACAGCTTAAAGGAAGTTATCCCACTTGGGCTGACAATGCTCCCACAAGAATCATACACAATGAAAATCACAGTACTGGGCACAATTAACCTCCTTTCAATTGGTTGGGCAGAGTAGTTCAAGTAATTCATAAAATAATAGGGACTATTGATAAAGGCCTTGCTTTCCTATCAGAGGTTGAATGTAAGCCCCTATTGCTAAAAACACTATACAGTTAGAACACTGGACATGAGATTATTGGAGCTGGATCTCACCTGAAAGCCTCTTTCTTGTGGTCTTACATGGTACCAGAAAATACTGTGCAAACTACCAAGGGAAGGAATAATTAATAATGCTATTCATCAGCAATGAACAATGGCAATGATCAGTATGTTTGATATCCATAAAAGTACAGGAAGTGACACTCACACTTCATTGGCAACCAAGAGCTGTCTAATTGGACAAATGTCCCAATAAATAGGAGGGAAATCATCTGCAATATAACGAAATCTACCCAACTTCCTGGGACTAGTGAAATCATGGACCTTAGAAAGGAACCTATTACCACCACATTCCTAGAAGAGAATAACTCCTTATTGCATTCTAAATGTTATCTACATATTCATAGATACATGTAGCTACCAGACCTGATAATAAAAGCCTCTCTTTGCAGCAAATGGAGACTATTACAGAATACCTCAAATGAACACAATATAGAGATCTACAGATTGTAGGTAGCCCAGCCCCAGTGGATTCATTTACAACACAGTTTCTGCATCTGTGGCTTAGGAACACTGCAGAAGAGGGTGCAGACAGTTTATAAGAATGAGAATACCAGGAAGTCATCTGTGAAACATGACCTCCTAAAAATGGCTACATAAACAAAATAGGAAAAAATGCCAGTATCAACAGATATGCTAAAACAGAATAGGTAAAATTTCAGAGATCTTACCCCTGAACAATAAACTACAGGAAAGTAATGACTATTGGGAGAGAGAATTAGCCTCTCCCAGGAATGAGCCACATTGTTTTTTGTCTAATAGAAAGTGGTCAACCCTGAAACCATATATCACAAGCAACAAAAATGGACCTGGCAGATTGAATTCATGTCTTAGTGCATACATATGCATATATGTGTGTAACAATAATAATCAAAGAAAAAGAGACTATCCATTTGTGGGTGGATACTGAAAGGAGAAGACCTGGGAAGCTAATGTAGGAGAGGTAAAGGGGTAAGTGATGTAATTTTATTTTAATCAAACAAGTATGGAATTGTAAAATAAAAATAAAAATAAATTAAAAGTGCTGAATAACTGGTCTGGTCCCTACAATAAAAGTGATAAACAAAGACCTCCAAAAAGCTCTGGGAATATTTCATACAAGGCATGGGAGAGTATAACAAAAATCTCTGTAAATAAAAAAGTATCAGCACTTCTTATTTCATGTTACAAGTCTGGCATATATCACTGTTCAGTGGAAAGCAGAACAGCAGAAGGGCCCATCCAGCTACTCTAGCTGCAACACTGCAGATGCACGACAACACACCAACACTACCAAAATGCTTTAAGCATTAGGCAAACAACAAAAGTATTTTAACAAAAGGAAGACCTGAGTCAGACTGCAAACTTCCTTATTTAAACCTTTTCCATGAGTCTCTCTGACTTCTGCCAGGATGTGCACTCTCAGTGGGACAAACAATATCTAACACCAGGAGTTCTCAAGAGGAAGCCTGAACTTGGACTTAAATAATTAACACATCCTCTCCCCTTGACTGACACCTGGGAAGATGCCTTTGTGGATATTTAAGCCTAGTGCTGCCCTCCTCATAGAAACTATCTGGGGAGTTCTCCTCTATTAAAGCATTGGGCAGACCATCACATTCAAAAGGCTACAATGGGAGAGAGAGCCTCCTGTGTAGTTTGAATGTCAGAGGACTGAGTACAGATTTTTTTTTTTTTCCTACAGCTCAAGCCTAAGAAGCAGACATACTTTACCTTAGGCCTACTGTGTATTGCTGATATTGTTTTTGTAAGGGAGTTTTCAATGTTGTTTTCAGCATTTGTATGTTTTTAGGAGTCAAGATGCTGACTCACCGATGTTTAATCCCATAATCTGAAGAAATATACTGATCCCAAAAGCAGGAATTCAGGTCATTAAGTTACAACATTTGGCACAATTTTTATGCAAAGGAGAGCCTTACTCATGAACATGTACCTCTTTGGGTTGCCACACAAAAAGCTCTATGTCCACATGTGGATTTAAATCCATATTTATGATTGAACTACCAGTTCTGTCTGAAAGATAAATTTAGGAAAATAAATGAGAATTTGAAGCCCAGTAGGATATGCTTCCTTGATAAAAGGTACTTTATAACTTGAATTACATTCTCATCCATGAAGTTGTTCCTTTTTCCAAAAAATAAGTGTATGCATACATATATACAAACAGACAATCACATACAGAAAGTACGTGTGCTTATATACACAGACACACAATTATATACAGAAAGTATGTGTGTACATATATATATATATATATACATACAGAAACAGTTATATAGAGGAAATGTCAGAGGACTCCTGTTGTCTACCCAGTAGTTCACTTTCTTTAGCCTAACACTAATGAGCCCCCAGATCTAGCTGCAACATGTTAGAAATAAATTATCTCCACATATCAGAAAGATGGCTAGGAGAAGGTTGGGGTGGAGATAAAAGACGGGGAGGAAAAAATTTGACTCAGACAATTGTCTTAAGATAAACTGTACCTTCCAAAGTGTGCATATTTACCCCGTGACCATTATCTTTCTATTTTCCTCTGGAGGGATATGTGTCTGGCCTACTCAAAGAGTGTGCTAGAGTGACTCAATGTCACCTCAGAGCCCAAAAGTCCTTGGAGCATACACTTTCCATCCTCTTTTTTTTCTGGCACTCATCTTTCTTTTCCCTTCTCTGTATATGCCAAACCTGAGCTTTAGGTATCGTGAGCTAGTAATTTTAATTGCTATGAAATGACTGTGATAAAAAGAGCTCATAGAGCAGCCACACATGCAGAAAGATATCAATGGAGTCATAATTATGGTGCTCCCAATGTTCAAAAAAAACAGCCCAGTATCACACAAGTAATATGTGGAGAAATAACGCTTCAGATGACTCCAGAGAGCCTCAGTACCATCTTCTTGTTGTAGACCAAAACACAATGGAGTAAAAAAGACGTTTCCATTGTGATCCATCTGAATTCCCAACCTGGTCACTATATTTGTGCAATGTGATCACATCTACAGTAACTGAAAGACTTCCTACATGCTACGCTCAGTTTCAAAAACCCAGTTCTTTCCAAAAAGATATTTGTCCCATGCCAACACCGTTCCTGTACATAACTGTTGCTCTTACCACCATCTGGTAGCTAGCCTTGCCTTACAAATGAGGACTGGAAGATTTAACAATGTTAGAATGACCCAATGACACAGAGCCCAAAAGTAAACAAAAACGAGAACACAGGAAAAGCAATAATGAAGACCCCAGTGAGAATTCTTGACTCGGTAAAACTACCGAGTCATTCATTCACCTTCTGAAATAATAAGCTGAAGGCAGAACCATATGGTATATAGACTTACTATAAGTTATAATTATTCCTAAGTGTGTTGAAGCAAAATAATCCAAAAGTAGCGAGCTGTTTGAGAGCTGAAAAACAGAAAATGCATTTGGGAAGAAGATATATCTTCGAACAATATTAAAAGTACCTGCTGTGTTTTGATTTTAAGGGTTACAAATTATACTTTGAGAAAAGTACCCCATAAATTATAATTACATTCATTTATTTTACAATGAATGCTTTCATTCAAAGAATTTATTGCACTCTATTTGTATATGATTAATATACATGTCCTCAGACAATATTCATAAACTTCTCTAAGCTAAAGACAGGGAAAACCAAATCAGCTTTCTTTACTTCAAGGTTGTTTTGAGTAAATCTCTGCACCTTTAATGGTGCTCTTCTGGGGAAGGACCACACTTCCATCAAGAGCTGAATGTCAGGATGCCCTCTGTCCTCACACTTTCAAGGGCAAAAGCATCACATTGTTAGTCTGATGGACTGAGCTTGTAAAAAGACATCCTGATTATTCCAAGCCTTCAAGAGAAAGCTTTTCTTTGGCAGTGAATGAAAACAAAGACAAAAGATGAAAGGAATTGTGTTTTAAAGAAAACAAAAAGGCCTGTACAAAAAGGTGTACAAATGTAGAAAGTAGAGAAAAAAGGTACATTATATTTGGAGTGAGACTAGGGACATAGGAAGGCCCAATGGCCCAATACTTTCTTGTTACTAATTTAGTAAACTTTAGGTGGAAAACACATTTGAAGGTTCTCTTAAGAAAACTGACAGCCAGAAACTGAAAATTCATTCAATCATAATGTTGCCATTTTGTCCAGGTTCCAGAATGCCCCTGGGCACACTCTGCATGTAAAACAGACAGGGTGCAAAGTGTCTCTATCAAGGCAGCAGACGCATCAGAAACAACTGGAAACTAGCCAACACTTTACTTTAAAATGATATCAATCTACTAGATGGTCTAAATTTACCATAAATGGATTGTTTAAAACTGACTAGAGAATTGTATAAATAACATCACCAAAGAACAGAGGGGCCAAAGAATGTCAAGCAATGGCATACCACACAAGAGGAACTAGTCAACAGATATGAGGCAAACACTGTCACATATTCATCTTTAGACTGAAATCTGCCTATACAATACCTAGCACCAAAAGATATGGTGCACGTTATGATTGTCTTTTGCCAATAAAAGCCTTTAAAAAAAGACTCTACTAGATTAGACGATTTTCTTCTAAATTCCAGTTTTAGTTGTTTTCAGCATCTCATTTTAGAAAACATCTGTCCAGTCTGGCTCTTAGGGAAACGTTCAAACACAAGTATTCTCATTTGAATGCAGAGGGATTCTCCTATGGGAGACACTGTCCTTTGAAAGCAAGCAAAACTATCAAAACATCCATAATCCTTGAACTTTATTGAAAACATTGTACAGTGAACAATATGAGCCAAATTTCATACTTAATAAATGAATGACAGGGAGATCAGAGAGACACATCTGTCTGTTTCACTAATTCCTTTACGGTTGCACACTGCTTCCTCACTAAGAATCATTCAGTAAGCACCCAGTTTCAAGATATCAGCCAACTCTGCAGAGAGATTTTTATTTACTGAACACAGCCAACCTTGAATCTAAAGGTATACATGAGACACTCAGAAATAGTGTGTGAAGGTGCTGAATGACACACAAGTTTTGCCCGAACTACAAAATCACCTCCTCTGGAAGTAAAATGCACCTTATGAGAAGGGATCCAAGTGTGTTAGTGGGCACTTACTATAGGATAACCATCCTCTATACATTAGCCTCTTAGATCTGTAGAGAAATCTCATAAATCAGGCAACAAGTTCAGTATAAACGTAAATAAAATCAGAATTAAAGAAGCTAAAAATATTTCTACGGACCTGGCAAAACCAGGATAAGTTGCTGTTATTTTTACTATTAAGCATCCTGGAGAGAAAATGATAAAATGTGATCTGGAATGTATTGAAACATTATACTAAAAAGAAAGCCAAACTACATTTTAAAGGAATGAGCAATACCTGTCTACATCATATGCTGATGTTGCAAGTTGGATCTGAGCAGTATATGCATTCCATGAAGACCGAGAGCCAAATACAAGTGGACTAACGAGATCAAAGTTTTAAAACTCTAACTTCTCTACAAAGCAAATGGGAGACAAGAGCCCATGTAGGATTTATTCTCCACTCCCTTGACTGAAAAAAAAAGCCCATTAAATTTTTCATAGGAGGACTGCAATATGATTCCAAATAACAAAGGGCATTGAACATTTCTAAATGTAGCCAGGTGGACACTATGAGACAATATTTCAAACATATTGCCTGTTAAATCAAATTCCACTCTTGGATTTTACAGGTTTGGGAGATATCTGGCAGGCAATAAGACAGCATAAAAGTTTATTCTTATTTGGCTTAAACATACTTTCAATTTTTTTCAATTCTGTATATTAAAAATTCTCACAGTCTTTGTCTGGAAGAAGCTTACAGGGGATGGAAACAAAATCTCCAAAATGATTGTAAAAAAAAAAAAAAAGAATATCACATTTTCTTAAAAATAAAATAAAATAAATACCCTTCAGAGAGAAGGGAGGGTGTGCTTCAAGTGTATAATATGAGTATCAGGATCTATGAGGCTACCTCTACTTGATGTGAATCTCAGAAGAAAGCAACATTAATGAATCCCAATGTTTACCATGCCCAGTACCAGCCCAGTGGATGGATGGAAGTGTGAGTCTGAGAAACTTGGTTTTTAATTTTTTTTAATAATTTATTTTTTATTTCTTCAAGTTACATCTCAATCACAATCCTCTCCCTACTCCCCCCTCCAGTACCATCCACCCTCCTCCCCCTCAACCCCCCATCCTCTTCCCTTCTTTTTTTTTTTTTTTAGTTTAAGGTATTTCTTTTTTCCCCCCAACAGCTCTCCCTTTCAGTCCCAAAAATGGTTCTTTTTCTTATAACTATAAATACAATACAAAACAACAGAAATAAGTAGGCCACAATTATAAGAGTTATATGGCTTAGCATACATTCCCAATGTCCAGTCCATATGTATTTGGCACCTGACTTTAACATTCTACTATCTAACCAACTCCATGAGCTTAAAGTTCTATATTTAACTCAGCTTTCATACTAACTTGCCTCACAGTTTTAAAAACATCTTCTTAGATCCAGAACACCCTCTTGATTCCTAAACAACTCAAAATTTAACTATGAGACTCTAGCTATCTATTCTTCAACCACCTCAGAGACCTGAGAGGGATAAATATATCTGATTATATAGGAAGTGCAGGGCCTGCAGCTTCCAAAACTAAGAAATGACATATCAGTGGCTGCCTGGACAGTTCCCATTTTCTCTCCATACATTACAGCATCAATCTTCAGCCATTTGGCCCCATTTCTCTGACAGACATTGATTGTAGAGCAGGAATTATGAAGGACTTACCTACCCTGTCTTGGCAGAGCTAGGCTGTCTACTTATCTGCTAATGTCAATCAAGAAAACTGACATTTATGGTATAATTAGGCTATCCATATAAATGTGTGGAGTGAAGAAATGGCATATATTAGATTCTGAAGTAAACAAAACAAGACATTCCTATATAAAATAGGAAAGTTTGCTTCCTAGTCTTCAGTTGTCACTCTGAGTTTCAAATATGATGTACTAAACATAACTGGAGACCCATAGATACAAAAGTATCTAAAAATGCAGATGATAAAGGGGATGTCAGAATTAAAATTCTTTGTTGACTGAACTATGTGTGTATTTTTTCAAAATATCAGAACAAGGGCTGGGATTATAGTTCAAAAGAGGAGTGTGTGTCTCCTCTACATGGGCCCCTACGTTAATTTCCAATATTGTAGATATCTCCAAAAGAAGATACACACACACACACACACACACACAAGAAGAAAGGACGCTTATTTGGATATAATACTTTAAAATCCTTCCACAATAATCCTAAATTCCCCTTCCATGAAATAGTTAGGTAATTTTCAAACACACATGACAACACAAATTCTCTGAAAATATTTAGAACTAAGAATGAATTTAATCACTATAAACAGGGGCTAATTTATTCAAGAGAACACTTCATACTTCTCAAAAGCAAATGAAAAGACCAAGTGATATTTAAAAATAAAAAAAAAGTAAGGAAGTGATGAAGAGAGGAAACAGAACAAGGCAGTGAGAACAGGAACAGAAATACTAATTCAATTTAGTACTGAGGAATATCCAGTCATAGGGACATTCTAAAAAAATATAAACAATTAAAGGTAATCTTCAACAAAGTATCTTCTCATGAGTTTAAAAGGAACGAACATATTATTTAATTATTTTTCAAATATAATTTTAAACTAATTAACACATGATACCCTGAAACATGTCCACTGTGGGATGATCAAAAAGAGAAATTAGTATTTCACATCTTTTGTGGTTAAAAAATAACTAGAATCTACTCTTTCATAGTAATTTAAAAACAGAATATAATATTTAATTTCTATATTCAAAATATGGGTAAATATATTGACTATTCAAGTATGAAGCCCTGTGTTTTTGTTGACACTTAACAATGTAGAAGAAAAAAAACATGGGATATTTCATCCTGTCCTTTCCTCATTAAGAGGGCACTATGAACTTTCAAAGGGTCTGTCTGGTCAACCTTCCAGAAGAAGGGAAAGAAAATTATTATTGCTCTTGTAATAGTTCACAGCAGAAAACATCTCAGGAACTGAACAAAAAGAACAGAATTACGGGAATGAAGAAAAGAGACTGCACTTGTGGTCACGGCCTCAAGTATCCCTCATAGCCACTTCTCTATAACACGCCCTTAGTTAACCTCAGAAAGATCTAATCACAGTAAGAAAAAAGAAAATAAAGAAATTGTGATTGAAGCGGTGTTTATCCAAATACATGAGTGTTCACTGCCAGTGTCTGCTCTACATCCTACTCTGCTGCCTCTTGGGAGTGAATTTCTGACAAGCGAGTCCAAAGCAACATCAGATCTGAAGAACATGGAAGCCAGTTCCCTGGAAGCAAATCAGAGACTCCTGTGATCAGAGCCACCAGGCATGTGTTCCTTTTGACCAAGAAATGGAACAGGTAGGGCAGAGCAGCATGCACAGTACAAGGAAGTGAGCAAACCCATGACTAATCCTTGACTTTTGCCAGTCTTGGAATGTTTGCTACCTAGAAATCTCCATGGTTTGAAGTTGCTTTGCCATGATATACTTTTGAGACAATGTTGTAAATTATCTTTTGAGGTAGTACCTATTAAGCAGCATCCAAGAAGTCAAAATAGTTTTTATTTACTATTTTCCAGTATACATGAGCCAACTGTTCCTGAATTCCCTTCAGATTTTCATATTGTTGCATTCAAATATCTCAAAGTCCAATATTAACCCCATAGTAAAGCAACTTCTCCACCACCCTTCATTTATTCCTGTTAGGCTGATATCATGGCAAGAATTTTTTCCAGCTTGTATTTCAATTTAAAAAGCCTTCAAACAGTCCTATCCCACCCACAGTCACATGTGTTTTCCTGAATGTATCATGTTTCTTTCATTTATTGCATATTGCTGGAGTCAGAACTAAGTATATCCATTTCAAGATTATTTCATTGTTCTCTATTAGGAAAACTCATCACCTGCCCTATTGATAGTGACAGATTTCACTTCCACGTCTATTCCACCTCTTTAAAATCTCAAATAGTTTCACACCAATTTATAAATAAAACATTTAATCTGATAATATGAAGAATAGGGAGCTAGGAAGAGGCTGAACTGAGTATTAGATAAGGCTTTCTCCTATAGTAGTTAATTTCCAGCTTCAGTGGTTGGACACAATAATTTTGATTCCTCATTCATGTCACAATCTAACACAGGCTATAGAGAAGCTTAGTTTTCTGACATTTAGGAGCCTCAGTTCCTTCCATCATCTTTCAATTCTAGCATTGTTGAATTCTGTACCATTTGTCAACAGGCATGGGGTCAGACAGAACATGCAAAAGATGATTACATGATCAAACAGAGGAGCAGTGTGTGAGAAGAGGGAATGAATTCACATACATAGAGATACTTGCATATGCATGTTATAAATCAATATTCACAAAAGCCACACTATGGGATCAGCATAGGTACCCACCATACAATGAATGGATAACATATAACATACACAAAGAGAGAAGTATTATGCAATCATAAAGAATAATGAAATCCTGTCATCTGCAGAATGTATTGACTGAAAATCATCACGTTAAGTGAAGTAACTCCAACAGAGAGAGAGAGAGACAAACATAAGACAGTGTCTCTCATAACACCCCTGTATATACACACAAAAAGACAATAGTATAAGAGTGATTGTTAGGAACTTGGAAAGTGGAGTAAGAAAAACAGACAAACATAGACCAATGCACAATGTATTCATGAATGGAAATATCACATGTGGAAATGTGGAAATATCACACACAAAAAACAAAAAACAATAAACCTATGTTAGTGAATGTTATTGATCATAATAAGATTTTAACAATAAAAACTTTATCAAAAGACTTTTTATCTGTAACATGAGGGATAAATGCACAACATTGGCCTCCAAAAATGCACAATGGTCTTTTTATTTCTTTAAACTCCCATTTCGCAAGGGATGGGATTACAGGCATGTACTACTACAACCAGCTATCAAGATTCATTTGCTTTGAGAATTCATGAATATTCTTGATAAAATATTCTTGGTGACATCAGGCCTTCTGTTCAACCATATTCTCATTGAAAGTAAATTCCTATTCAGTTTGACAGCAAATTAAGTTCCTCCAATTTTAAGGTTCTTCTTTAGAAAATAAAGTTTCATGGAGGAACCCAATATGGGAATCAGCTGATCCCAAAGTGAAGTCCTGCAACAGTGTCAACACTAAGATCAACTTCCAAGGCACAAGTTGAATAGAAATTAGATTTGGAGTCAGCTCCACTGAAATTGAAACATTCAAGAACTTGGTATTTTTCTTAGAAATTTTGAATTTACAAGAAATATATTTTTTAAGTGGGATTGAAAGCTGCCCACTAGCAAAAGCTAAAAAGAACAGTGCATTCTCTACAAGATTAAACACACTTGTCTCATTCATATGCCAGGCAAAGTACATGCATTTGCTTAGACATCTGTACACAACTTCAGAGAGCTATTTCTTTGTGAGCTGTGACTAACAAGTATCTAGTATTTTGTCAGTGCTGGCAGGCTAAGTACCAGAGAATGTCGAGGTTCAGCAATCACAGGCACTTGCCTCTTCAAATGGGTAACTTCGTGCTGTGAGCAGTGTACTTATATGGCAACATAAACATTAATATGTTAAAGGATTTTCAATTGTAAGGGACAAAACTGCCCAGTAAGGGATTTTAGTAGTGAGGCTGGCATCCTCTCACAAAAAGCTTCAAGCAGCATGATTTATTCAATGACCAGTGACAGCACCAGGGCTCTGGAGCTCCCAATTGTCTGCTCATGCTAGCCCCATCACTGTGCTGGAAGGCATG
The DNA here is from genome assembly GCA_907164525.1 of Lophiomys imhausi. Taxonomy (NCBI): domain Eukaryota; kingdom Metazoa; phylum Chordata; class Mammalia; order Rodentia; family Muridae; genus Lophiomys; species Lophiomys imhausi. The sequence continues at coordinate 125,029 of CAJQZJ010034102.1, read as the reverse complement.
GCCATCTGCAGCAATCCAAGTACCACACACAGAGAAAGCACTGAGAAGAGGGGGTACCTGCCTGTCTAGGAGGCTTTCCTATGTGTAAGTAAACTCTTCCCAGATGCCCCGCCCAAGCCTTTCTTGTGAGTAAATGTCCCTTCATATAAACATCTGCAGATGTTTATATTAATTTTAGTTAACCAGAGTAAGTCACCTGCCAACTTAGTGGCTCTTAGTACACTAAGTGCAGTGGCACATCCCTGTAATGCCAGCTCCTGGGTGGCTAAGACCACCTATGTCTAAGTGCTATATAGTAAGAGTCTATCTTAAATAAATGAATAAAGACCTGGTCACTCCTTCCACACAAACAGGCAGTTAGAATGAGGGTAAATAACATCTAGATGTCAGAAGCAAATAAGCAGTGTTCATTCTGTTCTAGTTAGGTAAAACCTCACATCTACCTGTCTATATGCAAAGACACTATCACCTGTTTGCATCCCAGAAATTGTTTCACAGGTACCTCAGTTACCTGAAAGATTATATGTAACTTTCTGATAACTGATACATATTTGACTCTTCTTTCCCATCCATAAATGGAAGAGAATATGGCAAATTCCTACAGAATAACAATGTTCTGTATATAGCAAAGATCCTTCATAATTAATAAATTCATCTCTGATGAGTCAAGTTACATTTAAATCCTACTAGGGTTACTTACTACTGAAGACATCCTTCAACAGAAGGTGTCATGTTTCTCAAACCCCAGGTTTCTTCAGGTAGTACTATGGCTGTGGTGTACTTACCATCTCCCTTTAAACATATGATCTTTTTTATTTTTTTAAACAAAATGGATCACTGGCTATATGGCAGCACATATTTGTAATAGCAGCATTCAGAATGCTGGGATGGGAAATCACTGTCAGTCTAGACTATATAATGAATTCTAGAATAGTTTAGACTATAGAAACAGTATAAAAATCTAAGACAGCAAAAGCCAAGAACCAGGAGCATGTGGAAACCAGAGTGGACTCCCTGTCAGAAGCAGTAGATCTCAGTGCCACCATGGGCCAAAATCTTTGTTTTTCATGGTAGTATCATAACAGCAAAGCAACTCAGGATGCTCGATGAATGACTCGGTCATAGGTAAAGGTCTCAAGATAATTACAAGGTAGTAAGCAAAGATGGAGGCTCCATGAAATGATGCAGAGGCCCATTGAGGGACAGCACCAGTTGACAAGAGGTAATTCAAGAGCAGAACTAAGGGAGTAAGCAGGAGCTGGTACAGTGAGGAAAGGAGTTCTTTACTCCAATTCTCAGTTGTCACAACTTGCTTATGCTATAGAAGGTAGTGAGACCTCTCAAAACTGTTCCTTTATAAGTTCTCAGTCCAAGGTATCATCAAATATGGCTGCTAATATGAGTTCTACAGAGACAATACTAATTTGGGACTTGCCAATAACTGCTTCTCTTTAACTCTTCCCTTTAAAAACTCACATTATTTTTACAAAGATACCTTTGAAAACATGACATATTTTCTCATAATAATAATATGATTTCTCATTTTTTCTCACTTCTCAATTTCTCATAATAATAAAGCAACATAATATTTTCTGGCCTGGCAGAATTATATGTTGTTCACACTGCATAGACAGGGGGACATTACAAATATTTGTTTGGCCTTAAAGGGAGTACCTAGGAAAATCCTAACCATGGAATTAGTCAAGATTAAATGACAGAATTGATTGAAAATGGAAGGATAAGTCAAATTTCTGATGACTAAGTATGTATCCCTAGGATAAGAAATGAGGAAACAGACTCTTCAATCTCTTCATAATTCCTCACCTGCTTGTAATTATGCAAAGTTTATCAGTCTAATAACATGGACCATGTAGCACTTAAATAGGTTTAAGTGGTCCTTTCTTGGAGATCTGGGCCTGCAGAGCTCTTGGATGGATGTTTAGGAGGGACGCATATACCATTTCATAGAACAGCTATGCTGAGTGTAGAACAACTAATCAGAACAGATATTCAGGTATTCAAGACTGTCTACCAACTCACTGGTAAACGTGGACTATCATTTAAATTATATGCTCTTTAAATTTCCAGCCATTATTGTAACCTGAACAATAACAAGTCACAAGTGCTAAGGTCAAGAACAATGTTGCTTGTCCTCTCCTGTAGTCTCTGTTGTGAATAAATTATCTATCCCATAAAAGCACTTAGCATAAATGTCTAAAAATCATTATTATCAAAAATAGGATATGAACATAATGCTTTGCCGATTTTCATGAAAAGTATTGCATTTTCACTATTACCCATACCAAAAAAAAAAAAAAAATGAGGGTCAGAGACAATCATTCATGTAATATAAAGGTTATGGTAACTGCAGATTTCAAAGTACATCATGTTTATATCTCCACTATCCCAGACAGGCCAGAGCTTTACCCACAACATGTATGCTTGAGTGACTGTGCAGTTTCCCACAATTATTAGGGTTTGAAAATACAGGCAATAACCAGGAACCATGCAGAGGAAAGATGGGCACAGCAAAGGAATGATCATTACATTTGCAAGCCCCTTTTGAGGAAAGCTCAACTAATTATAGTAAGCACATCTCAATGACTAGCAACACAATGGGAAGTGGATAGCACCGATGTTCCTCAGCCCTTTACTACTAAACATTGTAACTCTTCTTCAGCCCTGTTTGGTTTCCTACAAAACCATCAAAGGGTCTACTATAAGACCCTAGTTCTTAAGGACCCCAATCCTACACGGTGATCTCAGGCTGAAACTGCCTCCAACAGCCCCTAGGCAGAGCATAGCGCATGCACAACTATTCTGCCCTTTTCTAAGAAATTACATAGTTTAGCACCAATCTGGTTTTTGGCTGCACAATCTCTACCCATTGTTTTCACAGATTCTTACTTTTCTTACTGTGCCCAAGCAATATCCTCTCACTACTCATTATCCATAACAACCTCTGCCAAGGCCCCAAAATGTAGCAAAGTACAAAACTCCAAAAGAAAATTGAAGCAGGCTCTGGCAATCTCAGGATGCTAGGAATGCAAATTGACAAACCACAACGAGTGACTAAATGAGAGCTATAAAAGAATTGCTGTCAGATGTAGTATCCATCTAACTGTCAGTGAGGTCTTCTGTGTTCTTCCTGTTTTGACAGAGCCCTTTTCTTTTTTGAATATCACAAGTTTTGGGAATCAAATTCCCATAATTATGATGGTCACATTCTTAAATGCTTGTTTTTGATCCATAAATGGGTGCACATGGCTACTTATGGCAGTATGAAGAGGCAGAGCACGCATTCCCTTTATCATCTTGATCATGTGATGTGCCCTGGCTGATAGAATCTGGCAGACAGGATGCCCACATTTCTAGTCAGTGGTTTTGGTCCAGGTTATTTTAATTTCTTACCACAAGACTGACATGTACCAAAACAGTGTTATTCCTTTGATTTAAGTCCCAAAATAAGAGAAAGGCCAACCTACAGCAGTGCAGGAAGAAGGTCTGGTGATGGAAAGCATTTGTGATTTAGAGGGCAGTGCCACCAAAGCAATTAAAAAGGTGAAAAGGTTAAATTCTGTAAAACTTTGATGTCAGGAGAATCTATACTTAATTGGAAAACCTTCTGTAATTCACATTAGATCCTGGCATGAACAATCTCAAACTTAAAATACCAACTGCAGTGTTGACAGTCCCCTCACTGGAAGCTCTGCACCCACATGAGGGTAGACATCTCTAGCTTCTGGGCCAATCCTTCCTTAGGTAGCAGTACCCATCCTAAACTGCAACTCTCTTTTTGTTCTTTGATTAAAGGATGAATTTCTAATGCCCTATCAGGATTTTTTGTTATCATAAAACACATACCCTTTTTTCATAACTCTTGAATAATGAAAAATACAGGATTTATGATCCTTTGAGTGAATTCTAACAAGTAATGAAATTCAGATGAACTGTATAATGATTCCTCATTTTCTTTATGAAACCTATCAGTTCAACTCTTTGCCTTGAGGACAGATGCTAAACAGCTGTTCTGGCAAGTTATTAAATCAAGTTTCTGGTTTTATTTAGGGTCTTTCGACATATCCCCACAGAAAGAGGAGGCAGACAAAGAAACACTAGCCATACACTGCATATAATTACAAGTAAAAAAGATTAATTCCTGAAATAATCTAAACAGATAGTGTTCTTAATTAGCCAACAGTTTTCACTTGAAGAATCTGGGGGTATTTTCTCCACATGCCTTAAGCTCCAGAATTAAACCCCAATGCAGCCAATCATTAAGAACACACATAGTTTGGATAACCCAATTCCACAGAACAATTTGAAATAATTTACGGAAAGTCATTGAAACTGAAGCCAAGTTTCTTGATTGGTGATGCTCCTTGGCCAAGTCAGGGATACAGTTCCACACATTGCTGTGTTTAACTCTCTAGATAACTGAGTTGGGACACATTATCTTTCCTCTGAAATGCAATTCATCACACAGTTTCAACACTGTCCCTCCTGGAAGGAAAGGTCTAAGCAAGGTAGAAAAAACAATGAGCCTAATGGAATATTCTGTACAATTGGAGAACACTGTACATTAAATCTGAAGAAAAGTAACAAGAGTCCCCTACTATACTGAGGGAAAAATCTGAAAACAATGATTTAAAAGATGATGAATGATTTAAGCTTTTTTAAATGTCTGTCAGTGAGGACTCAGAGTTCCTCATCGTTTTGAGAAAACACTGTTCAAATATGAGACATGGAAATACTATAATTCTGGCATCCATGATGGAGCACTCTCAAAATGTGGAACACACAATGGTATACAGATCAGCCATTTGTGAGCAATGATAGAATCACCAGCAATTAGTGTGGTTTTCTGCTCTCTTAGCTCAATGCAAATAGTATGTATCTTCAAATCTTCATTCATCTTTTATCAGAGTAGCTATGATACTCTTTTAGTACATGTCTTAATGGCAAAAATATGATTTTACTTTATTTTACTTTAAAATTTAAAGAAGCATTTTGCCACTAAAGGACATGTATCCAAATTGTTATTTAATTCATAATAGTACACCCACAAATTCTATTTAGAAGTTCATTAGCCAAGAGGACTCAAAGGCAGCTTTTCCATACCAGAAAGCTCCTTAAATCCCATCATGTATTAAGCTTATTTCCAATATTGAGTATCTCCCTTTACAGAAATTGAGGTCCAATTGCATGACTCCACAGAATCCTAGAGGTCAGGTGCTAGGAGAAAGAGGGTATTGGGTCATGCTTTTCTGAATGCTAATGGATGATAAAAACAATAATAAGATTAAAGATTTTCAGTCAATGGCTTCACTCATTTGTGAAACCAGATAGGCAACTGACTTTAATTCCTCACCAAATCACAAGGAAGTTTCCTCATCTATGTTCATAGCAGCTTTATTTATAATCGCTGGACACTGGAAATAACCCAGATGTCCCTCAACTGAAGAATGGATTAAAAAACTGTGGTACATCTACACAAATGGAATACTACTCAGCCATCAGAAACAACAAAATCATGCAATTTGCAGCCAAATGGATAGAACTAGAAAAGCTCATCCTGAGTGAGCTAATCCAGACTCAGAAGGATGCACATGGCATCTATTCACTTATAGTAGGATTTTAGCCATATAGTACAGGATAACTATACTACAACCAATGCACCAAAGGGAACAGGTGTCAATGAGACACTTTGCCCTAGTGGTGCTGACTTGTAGGCCCCCAGTATATGAGGAGGCTCTTGAACCTCATATGACTGCTGAACTGGGGCAGGGAACTGTTATGTAGTGACACTCCACCCAGAGGAGTGGGATGGAAGGGTTAGGGGGTAGAGGGTAGGAGGGTGGGACTGGGAGGGGTGGAAAGGGGACACGGTGATGGAGATGTAACCTGAAGTAATAAATAAATATTAAAAATAAAAATTTATAATATCAGCTAACTAACACCAAATAAGACCATGTGAAAAAAAATCTGTAAAACTTAAAAAAAAAAGTAAAAGAAGAGGAAAAAAAACAACTTTTCCCACATGAATGATTAACAAAGCCCCTTACTGCAGTGAGATTGAAGCTGAATTGGACATCAGTTCAGAAGGCCAGCAGTCAGTATAGAAGTCTCTAAAACACTGATACTTGTGTCCTCATCCTGTAAATGCTACTGCCTTTACACACACACACACACACACACACACACACACACACACACACACACA
>CAJQZJ010034102.1:54479-118796 GCA_907164525.1 Lophiomys imhausi | reverse complement strand
ACACACACACACACACACACACACACACACACACACACACACACACAATCAATCAAAGAGAAGAATCAATTTTTTTATGTCCATAACATCATTGAGAAGCTAAGAAAAAGAATCTTCTAAATGGTCATACGGAAAAACCAAGTATCTATCTTGGAAAGGTAAAATAACTCCCCTTCACCACTACTATTTTAATGAGAGAAAATGAACTGCCTGTGTCTCCTAAAGACTTCCTGCTGTTTGTCTTTGGTTCTTGCCTTTGAGGTTGGTTTTTACACTATGTATTTCTCAGGTTCAAATTGCTGTACCCTGAAAGCTCTAAAGAGTTTTCTGCAGTGCTAGCTGAGTGACCTTCATCCTGTAGACTGAGGAGGCCATACAGAAAGGATGTCTGGTTTTTGTTTGTTTGTTTTTTTCCTGAAGACATCCTTTTTCTTATGTTAAGCTCTTTTTTTTTTTTTTAAAGATTTATTTATTACGTATACAGTGTTCTGTCTGCAAGTATATCTGCAGGCCAGAAGAGGGCACCAGATTTCATTATGGATGGTTGTGAGCCACCATGTGGTTGCTGGGAATTGAACTCATGACCTCTGGAAGAGCAGCCAGTGCTCTTAACCGCTGAGCCATCTCTCCAGCCCTTATGTTAAGCTCTTAATTAGCAAGCACAAACTGGAGTCTCATTATTTCCAACACAGTTTGGCTTTCCTGGTTGTCCTCATGATCTCCCTCCTCCCTCAGTACCCATCCACCATACCCTTTTTGCTATTTTCATTTCTCATGTCCAATACCCCGTTTTTCTTCTCTTCTGTTCCTAGCACCAAAGTCTAGATCTGCATTCACCCCATTCATCCAGACAGATATGGTGTGCTAGGGTTCACATAGGAGACACGTCCTTCCTCATTAAGGATGTATCCATTTTCTTGCAAATTTCATGACTTCATTTTCTTTTAAGTGAGTTAAATTTCATTGTGTATATCTGCACCATATTTCAGTTACTGGTTCACCTACTGATGAGCATCCAGGCCCCTTCCATCTCCCTGCTCATGAACAGAGCAGCTATGAACATGGCCATGTATCTGTGATACAAAGTCTTTTCGTACATGCCCATAGGAAAGAAATCACTGGGTCATATGATAGTTCTTGTCTTTGTTCTTCCAGGAGCCTCCAGACTCATTTCTGTAGGGACTGTACCAATTTACATCTCACCAACAGCAGATACGGGTTTCTCTCCACATTCTTGCCAGCATTTGCCAATTTTGTTTTATGATAGCCTTTCTAACTGAAATGAAATGAAATCTCAAAGTCATTTTAATTTGTATCCACTAAAAATGGTAAAAGATGTTGAACACTTTTAAAGATACTAATTGGCCACTTGTGTTTCTTCTTTTGAGAACTGACTGTTCATCCGCACATTTGTGACTAGAAGTTCTTTTGGGGGTAGGATTAAATTTTGCTGTTATTTGTAAATTCTGGATATCAGTCTCCTCACTGAAATACTGGTAGGAAAGATTTTTTTACCTACTCTCTAGACTAACAATTTGACCTGTTGCTTATTTCCTTTGTTGTGAATAAACATTTTCATCTAATGTTACATATATATTATACATATATAACACATATATATTACATATATATATAGCAATAATATATAATATATTTATGAATGAATAAATACAACTTGTTTTTTTTGTAGCCTTCTTTCTCATCTAAATTTTATGGTATTTTTTGTTTCCCTATCATTCAGTGTCTTGTTTTATTTCTATGTCTATCACTGGGTAAGGGATTTGTCTAAATTTACATGGGATACATAATGCAATATTAACTCATATTTCATAGTTGCATATAAAATCATGAACAATAGGCTATGAAGGAAGTTTGTAGGCCCATACTCTGAATGAAGTACACCAGTTGCTGGTGTTGCTGTTCAGAAATCTGTTTTCTGGTTCTCAGTTGGATCAGGCTAGTTGTGGTCCATTTATTAATTCAACAACATTTACTAATTAATACTACATTAAGTCATTAGAAAAATAAGCAGCATCCTTCTCCTTATTTTCAGGTAAATATAAGAAGGGCAGTTGAGAATGCTGCTAGAGAGTCTGCAATATCCAGAGGGTACAGGGGAACCTGAAGGTCCTCATGAGAAGCTATAGTGAAAAGGAAACAATTTAGAGGGTGCAGCAGGCAGAGTCACCACTAGAAAGCATCTGACAATCAAGAATGGGTGTAATTTATGCACATAATCACAAGTTATGTGGAGAAGTTAATTCAGAATAAATGACTTTAATCCAACCTATAGAAGCACAGATCAGAGACCAGATCATGAGAAAGCTCAAGAGGAATATTGACCATGAATGTGAAACATAGTTTAGACCTCCATCCTAGACCAGACATGCAGGGTGGGGATATACAGACTAGTCTTTGAAGAGATCAGCAAAAAGAGGGGAAAAAGATTATAATGTCTAGACACCCAGTTGCTTGCCGTTTTCTTTTCAGTTAAATAAGTACTTACAATATCACATCAAAAAGATCCCACTTAAGTTTTATGTACTGAGGAAAAAATAAAATGAAACTTCAGAATTCTTCCTTCCCAATTATGCTACCACATCACTTCACTTTCCACGCTCCACCAGCCCTTTACCCCAGCATTAACAAATCCAGGAGTCACGTTCAGATTCATGGAAAGCATCCATTTGTGAGGTATGCAATGCAAGACTCAACCAAAATTTTCTCTTACCTTTGATTTCTCTACAGTTGCCCCAACTTCTACACTCATCCTTGAAAACTTTGGCATATCCAAGGAAGGTGTCTTACAGCTGCCTATTTCTGTAGCCCTTAGCTAATTTGGTCCATTATCTTGTTTCTGTTAGCATTTCCATACCAGTGACTAATCAGAGATCATCTACAATACATACATGTCCCTTGAGGTCTGGATACACACTTCAAGCTAACTGCCATTATTTATTGGGGGAGGGGGACATTTTTCCAAGCCAAGCTCAAGATTCTCCATTCAACCAAGGATTCCATTCTTTTTAATGTTTTCTTCTATCTCTATAAGTATGACAACCATACAGCCAGGTGATCATAGCAGAAATCGATGTTTCCTTTATCCTCCTTACTATCCATATCTGTCATATAAAAGTAACTGACTTTACTGCAATTATTTGAAATATTCTGCATTTTGGGGAGCACTCCCCAGATGAGACATGGAAAATGCACCAGGATCCTAAAGCAGGGCTGTGCTCTTTACAGTGGAAAGTAATGTGGGATCATGGGCTCTCAAGCCTATTTTTTTCTCTTTTCTCCGTTGTTCATTTCATAAGTATATAAAATTCATCATGCCCATGAAGAAGGAGAACACATCATATCATATTGTTTTATTACAGCCACTCTGGTCTGGTGGGGGAGGGGTTACCATTGGTTTCACCCTAACTCAAGATTATCAAATTTGTGTCATTCCTGCCAGAACAGTATATTAATTCTCCTGGTAGATTTTATACTAACTTAAATGTATTTCTAAATGTAATTACTTCCTATATTCATTTTGAAAATACAAACAGAGGAGTACTTTTAAAAGACTAATTCCCTAGAGTTACACTACCAAGTAACAATCATCTTGAATTTAAATTAGCTAGAGAACATCATTTTCCACTTCTGTACCAGCATTTCTGTCTATGAGAGAGAAATGAAAAAAGAAAGCAGTAGCAAATTATGAATAAAACAGACCCATCTTCTACCCAGGTAAGAGAGCAATTAAACACTTGTTACAGCGAGAGCAGAGAAGGAACATTCATCTTATTCATGGAGATCATTTTTAAGGATGATATCTGCATGTGTTTATATAGAAGATATCTTTACAATTATAAAACAATTATAATTATTGCTTTTAGCAGACATAACCAACTACCAGAGATACAGTAACTATAACTCCCTAAAAGTGTTATTAAATAATATCCAGGATTTGCATTTGTTTGCTGATTTTTGTCTTGAGCAGAGTCATCAAAGCCGTGTTAGTAGCAGTGAAAACACTGACTATACAGCACAGTGTCATCACTGTGTGTCACCTCCCAACAAGACATCCATTTCAATTTCAATCTCTGACTGCAACTCTGTTGTATTAACTTGAAATGCACAGGACTCAAATTGACCCAAAGAATTGCAAGCCTCAGTCCAAAAAAAAAAGGAGGGCCAATTACCAATCATGAATTTCATTATTTCTACAAATCTCTTCTAATAGAACATAATAAAATGAGAGCATCAAATTAAAAAGGGAAACCTGACATCTAAGAGATATTTATCAACCCAAGCTTACTGCAGAAGTTCTTCTGATATTAAATAGAGCAGGATTTTCAGGGAGCTTTGGTGTTTTCCCTGTTAAAACAACCCCTTGCTGTCTTTCTTCTCTATCATTAGTCTTATTAGAGTACTGTAATTATTGGATTAGTAATTCATTCTTAAAGAGATTTTCACAGTTGAAACAGCTCTTCCATAGTACACCCTCCCCCGTTAATGTTGGTCAATCTACCTGGAGCCCTCCAAGGCTGCATCTACCCCATCCCTTTCTCAGATTCTATAGGACTCTGAAGTTTCTAAAGAGCTTCACCTGCTTAGGAAGCAGTGATTATCCAAGCTTCTGAACCTAAGAAAGAAAATTCAGTCTCATGGTGTGAGTTATATGAACACACACCCCACAGGAACAGACCCTCAGTTTCACAGAGGTACCCAAACAAGCCAGTGCAGCTCAGAGAAGCCTACTGCCAAGTCCAGGTTGTCTTCAGAGACACTGAGCTGCTTGCTTTAGCGGCCAGTGTTAAGCCACCACAGCCAGGCTGGAATTGTATTGATATTGTTGAAGGACCTCAGAAGCCACAAATAACAGAACCTTCCAATGCCATTATTTCTGTAGAGCTGAAAGAATAAAACCACAGCCCTTCATAGTGTAGATGCCTCAGCTGAAGAAGTGCATGGAGAAACAAAACAGTACTTCTTAGAGGATCAAGCCAAAAAGCAGTTTTACTGTTTGTTAGCAAGGGATCAACTCCATTCAATTAATGCTTTAATTGCCTAGACTAATTAAGATAATGAACAACAGTGAGCCTAAAAATCAATTAGCTTTGTCCAAACTTTCTACTTTGAATGGAGTGCCTTAAGGGCTTCTTTTGATTTTTGGTATTTTCCTTAGCTACTGTAGTAAAATAGTGGGAGCAATTTACAGGTGATGTGGTCACTGTCTACCTTCAACAAGCCTGCATGGTTAGCTGGAAGATTCTTTGGTAACAGGAGCTGTGTTACAGGATAGGCAGGAGATACTGAGAACTGCAGATTCTAAACCAAATCATGTCTCACTAAAGCAATCAATTGAGAAAGACAGTAACATGTCCCTTTGGTCACCTGGCGTCTATGATTTAAATTACTTCAAAGTAAGCATGGGAGACTATAAAGCCTCTTTCAAATTCCACCAGACAGTATTTCTTGACTACACAGACTGAGACATTCAAATTGCATTAGAAATCAGGACAGACAAGGAAGCCTTGAAGGATTGACCAGTATGCACAATAACTAGCAACTCGAGTTTCCTCTTCCCTGGTGAGGGTAATCTAAGACTACTCACCTAAGGAGACTTCCTACCTCCACCAGCCGACCTCCTCCCTGTGCCCTAAAGGTAATAAAAGCTGAGGTTCCAGGTTGCGTCTTAGTTGGTGCTTCCTCTGCAGAGCCAGTACAGTCAACCTGGGACCAGCTTTTCTGTGTGTCTTTTTGTCATTCTCTTGCAACCTCAGTCAGATTTCCAGGCCCAGGTTATACAGGATGTGGTACATAAGGAAGGAGCAGACTCTAGAAAGATATATCTAATCCTTAATATGTGCTTTGCAAGGTCTGTGGTCTAATTCTCTGATTAAGCAGGTCTTCCTCACAGACACGGGTTTTGCAAGCACAGTCTCTGTGGCAGCATTATCAGTTATTGTCAATGGGAAGAAATCTTCTCAATGGCTTTTTCTCCATTCTAATAATAATAATAATAATAATAATAATAATAATAATAATAATAATACACCAGGGTTCAAAACTTGTATCTCATATCCACCTCCCTCACCTTTTGAGTTAGTCACAGTAGCTGTTACTCACTCTCTGTGTTAGATTTCTGTACCAGACAAGTTACTTGTAAAAATCAGTTCAAGAGAACAACAGGTTTCTTTGGACTAACAGTTTCACTCTGTGGTGAACGGTGAGGACCTCTTCTTCTAGGTTCTGAGTGAGGTGGAGCTCTAGGAAAGGGCAAAATTGTTCAACTTGTAACATCTGGGAGGTAGGGAGTGAAGTGGCATCCTAATAATTCCCAATGGTCCATCATCCTTCCAATAGGTCCCACATCCTAAAGGTTCTAACCCCTCTCAATGGACCTATAAACTAGGAACCAAACTTCCACACGTGCACTTGGGGGACATTTTCAATACAAACTAGTCCTTTCTCAGAACAATACTGGGCCCTTGTGCAATGGCAACAGTCCTGAAGAGCTAAGATTGCAGGTGCTAAGATTCGACACCCTACAGATGAAACTACCTTGAATCCGGGAGAATAACTGATTATACTATGGAATCTTTATGATATGCCCCTGAAAGGAAAGAAAATCTCAGCCTAGGAAAACACATGTGTTACGCTGTGTGAAATGGACACCTGTTCCACATTCAGCCAGTCAGTACTGACAGCCGGCTCTGTGTCAGGCAATGTGCACATAAGACATGCAGCATCGCCTCCCAACTGCTAGAACAGCTATTAGCATGCACACAGAAGATAATAAGTGCTGATGAGTATGCGGCGTTCCAGGGACCCTTTCACAACATTAGTGGAGACATAAGTTAATACACCCATCATGGAAAAGAGTGTAGAGGTTCATCAAGAACAACAGAAAAACAGAAGGACTGGATGACCTGGCAATCCCAAAGGAAAGGAATTCAGCATGCTGCAGAGACATTGCCACACTCATGTTTAAGTCAACACCATTAGCATTAATCACGAAATGTGATTCACCTAAGAGTCCATCAATAGATTAATGGCCAAAGACACTGGATAATATGAACCAAGGAATACTGTTCAGCCATCAAAATGAATGAAATCTGCTCTTCACATTAACATGATTGAAACTTGAAGACATGAACTAGCACACAGAAACAAATAGCATATGGTCTTAGTTCATACATAAAGTCTCAAAGCATGGCCTCACATAGCTAAAGGGTATAATATTTGGAGCACAAGGTTGAAAAGAGGTAAAACTGGAGAGGTATTGCTCAAAGGAAAGAAAGGTTCATTTATAAAGGAGTAGTTAATTAAAAGGTCCACAGTAGAACTGTGAGAATGATGAATAATATTTGGTGTTCTTTAGAATGCCGAGAAAGGAAATCAAGTTCTCAACACAAAAAAGGTAACCATGTCAGACACTGCAGTGTCACTAGGCCTGCTCAGTTATTCTACAAGACATGTATACTTCAAAATATACAATTTTATCTTCAAAAATAAAGCAGGAACTTAAAAGGGATCTCAGGTAGGTGTACTCTAGAGAGAACTAAAGAGAAGTATCAAAGCGCGAGGAGAGGGGCCAACCCAGGGGAGCAATGAAGACTAAATTTTAAATACAATCAAGAAAAATGAAGGAAATGCTAACTCCCTGTGCCACAGGACATAGGTGGTCTGAAATCTGAATCTGAATGTGGAGCATGGACAGTTTCACAGGTTATAATAGATGTGGGCAGATAACTTAGGGGACCTTATGTAACTCCTAAGCCTATAACTTATGCTCCTGTGGGATCTAGGGCAGTGGTTCTCAACCTTCCTAATGCTGTGACCCTTTAATACAGTTCCTCATATTGTGGTGACCACCAACCATAAAATTATTTCGTTGATACTTTATCACTGTAATTTTGCTACTGCTATGAATCATATGTAAATATTTGATATGCAAGATATCTGATATGGGACTCCCAAAGGGGTAGTAACCCACAGGTTTCATATGTTCATATAACTCACAGTTGGGGGTCATATTATTTTATCTTCATGATAGATATATACTAGTGAATTTCTAAAACTCAGAACCATAGTGACAAAATGGCACAAACTCTGTGCATCCCCACAGGCAAACTTTCTAAGTGCTGGGCAGATGTTAACTCTATGACTAACACCAGAATGACTTCTTCTAGTCCAGAAGCTTGTCAGTGCTCTTGGTAAGCAGCTGTGGCCCTCTGGAGACAAGCAGAGGTCTCAAAGGTTGGGCATTCCCAAGTGTTCCCAGGCAAGTATGTATATAATTCAGTTAATCAGCCACTGAGTCTCTCTATCAGCTGGTGATAGCCAGGGTCATGGTTAAGACCAAAACAAAACATTAGCTTTTCTATTTTTTTTTTTTTTTTTTTTTGCTGTGATAAGACACCATGACCAAAACAACCTGAAAAGGAAATGGTTCATTTCATTTCACAGCTCACAAACTATCACTGAGAGAAATCAACGCAGGAATTCAAATCAGAAACCTGGAGGCAAGAACTGAAGTAGAAACCATGGCTTGCTCTCCATGACTCACCTAGCCAGTTTTCTTATAGATCTCAGGACCTCCTGTCCAGTGATACTGGGCCCTCCTACATCAACCATTAATCGAGAAAATACCCCATAGCCTTCCCTACTTGCCACTCGGAGGCATTTTCTCAACTGGGGTTGCTTTTTCCCATATTACTCTACCTTATGGCAAGTGGGCAACACACTAACCAGCACATTTGGTAAGTAATTTGAACATCAAATCATGCAGCTCTCTAATAACATGATTGATTCCTTTTGGGAGCTGGAACTTTTAAAACCTTCTCTGCTGTTTTGTAATTACTGGTTTATGTGAAATATCTTAACTTTACTTAAATATTAAATACATAAAGTACCAAATTTCCAAGACACTAATGTTGTTCCACACTTTAATTTGAAGTAATTGATTAAATGGTTAAATATCATTATATTTAAAACATCACACAAACTCACTACCAAAGTATATAAGATAATAACATATTTCATCATCAGCAATATAAAGTAATTGTCTTGGTAATTGATGAAGCTTATTTAGTCCTAGTGACAGTTTGTTCAAACATGTAATTACATTATATAACTACGAAGTTCCTCTTTTCATGATAATTATTAAGATATTAAGGGATATAATTGGCATTTTATAAATAAGTATCTTTCATGACTAAATTTAAATAAATGCATCTTTTTAACAGCCTTGGTTTAATTAGCATATAGCAACTATCACCTTCAAATAAAATTAGATCCTTAAGAGAAACAAATAATTTGAAGCTTAGTCTTTTCTTATGTAAACAGCATTATAAAATCTTGTCTGGTAAAAAAAAATATATATATATATATATTTTTTTTTAAGGAAAGTAGAAAACTGAGGTTGGGGATGCATCTAGATGGGGTGCTTGATGAGCACATAGGAGGGCCTAGCAATCCCTAGCTCTAAATAAACTAGGCGTGGTGATTCAAGTTGGTCATTCTGGCATTCAAAAGACAGAAGGTGAACTCATTTGAATCGCTACAAGTGGGAGGGGGAAGTTCCCTGCCTCTGAACATACACATACTCTCATATTTGTAATTTGGGTTCTGTACTTTATTAATTACTTTACTTCTTCATATAAAAATTATTAAAATTTGTGGGGCTTTTTCTTATTTTTATTGTTGTTCTGTCTTGGTCACTGATATTCCTAAAGAGTCTAGAATGGTGAAGATCTGTGAAGTGATTACGAACTGTGTAATACAAAACACTTGGAAAGGAGAAACAAAGAGTGTTCCCATCTTTAGGACCTGAACAGCATCCATCAAGGGCACCCAAATGAGAAGTGCCAAGTATAAAGTACAAAACACATACTAGTTGAATAAAGGAATAATATGTCAGAAACCTCTAGGTATATAGAAAAACACAGAATGAGCTTAAATCTTTTTACTTGAAAGCTACTTTTTGTTTGGTTTGCTTTGTTAACCATAGCATATATATATTCTTAATCAAGTTAGACATCTATGGAGCTATGTCTTAGTTAGGGTTTCGACTGTCATGATGAAGCACCATGAACAAAAGCATCTTTGGGAGAAAGGGGTTTATATATCTTACAGTTAATAGTCCATCAGCCACAGAAGTCAGGACAGGAACTCATGTAGGGTAGAAACTTAGAGGCCCAAATTGAAGGCCATGGAGGAATGCTGCTTATTGGCTTACTCCACTTGGCTCTGTCAGTCTGCTTCCTTTGGATCTAGGCTGTCCCACATCAATCATCAATCAAGAAAATGTACCACAGGATTATCTACAGGCCAATCTGGTGGTGTCACTTTCTCAACTAAAGTTCCCTCTTCCCAAATATCTCTGGCTTATATCAAGTTGACAGAAAACTAGCTAGTACAACCTATAATAACAATCAGCCATGACACGGCTACCTTACAGCATCTTAGTGTGAAAGAAGGTAATACAGATTGATATTCTTAAAACAAGGTGGGGTGCATTTATAATCCTAACAGGGACAGGGAGTCTATTAGAATACACTGGCCAGCCAGCCTAGTGTGTTTTGTTAGGTCCAAGCCCCAACTCAAACAACATAAAACAAACAAACCAATTGAAAGCTCCTGAAGAATGACAGGAGTGATACCCAAGGTTGTCCTCTAACTCTACTCATCTACATACACACATAAGCATGTATCTGCAAGCAGATGTGCACTCACACATGGAACACACATGAACACACACACAAATTAATGAGAGTCACCCCAAAGATCATGCTTCATTTGGCCTGTTTAATTCAGAAAACTGGAAAGTATGTTCTAAAGATGATTCCATTCAAGTGGATACTGAAAGAGTTGTAGCATCAATCTTTAGTCTTTGGACAATCACAAAGTCATTTTCAAAGATATATCTTATTAGCCACACATTAATGTACAAGTAAATAAACCTGCTATTACTAGAACATACAAAGGGGAGAAAGGGTAAATAAATAATTTATCATTCATTATCCACACTAGCCCAAATTATCCATATAACTGCAGTAAAGGTACTTTGAATTTCTCATTGTCTATACCACAGTGTGGGAGGCAAGGCTATGGACTCTTCATTCACACATTCAGCCCTAATGGTTGGCTTGAGTCTCATTACCTGCACAGCTATTGTTAAGCACAAGAAAACCTAGAAACTTCTGGAGAGGAGACATTTTATTTGTTTTAATTCTACAAATTACTAGAACTCCTACATGGAGCTTCAAACATTATGAGTCTAAAATTTTTCCATTCCAAAAGAGTTACATCCTTTAAACTCAGTATTAGTGGTACTTAATGGTTTATAATCCATTATAATCATTAAAAAGTGAAGTTTAATTCACCTATAAATCTTTATTTCAAGCTTCTCAAGGAAAATGAAAAGATTTTGAGCATACATTCCCCAAAAGACAAGGCCAGAAACCATGGCTGTTTCCCTTACAGAATTAGAATAGATGGTGCAAAGTTGAACCAACTTGCTTCCTTCAAAAATGAATCCCACTTGTTTGGTCAACATAAGCTTCTGAATTTACTAGCCATAGCTGCATTCACAGCTTACATACTGAGACAAGGAGAAACAGATGAGGCACAATCTAAATAAGACATAGTTTTCTTGAACATAACAAATGAGGATTTTAGACAGAAACACAAACCACAGCAAAGTCTAAGAGAGGCACCAAACCCAAATTATTTTGAATCCAATGTGTTGAGGAAGGGACAGAAATGGAAGAAAAAGAAAAAAAGTGTTCTCCCCTAGTTACTTCTCATCCTTGCTAGTATGTCTTCTACCTATCTAGATAGTACTTACCAAGTTCAAACCATTATAAAATCCTAAATATTCCACATTCTGAATAAGTTTTGTACATGGCCCTTCTGTCCTTTACAACCATAACTTCCGTTCTAACAATGATGATCCTGATAATATTTGACTTTATAGCTATCTCCCCATTGCCAGATGAATCTCACACACAGCAGTCACTGACCCAAAACTGAACCACACTGTCCCTATTTTCTCTGACTTCTTTTACTTATCAGTAGACTGCATTTAAGGGTGAACTGAGCAGTATTTTACCAACTTCCTATGCTTGGTCCTTCTGGTCATACTTCATAATTTCAGTCAGTCCATACCTAGATAACTACTTGGTTCCAAGGTGCCAACATATCAAATTACAGATCTACTCCATAACCCAAAGGCTCTATTTTAGTGTAACGAACAGATCCTATGACTTTACCACACTGGCATTTCCTCTGCATGCCAAAAGAGATGCTCCCAACACCACTCCCTGTGTATCTAAGGCAACATTCCATTTCCTATAAGTGAACTGTCTTTTTATTGCTTCTACCAACTCTAACAGTAGAGGGCTGGCTCCTTCCTCTTTATACTCACATCCTTAAGGCACAGAAGAGAACAATGACCTGAAGAAAAGACGGATTGGGAACAGGAATTTAGGACTTGAAAAAGCAGAACTGTGGAGTAATGGACTTACTGGCCAACCTGGAAAACCAGGAAGCACTTTTCTGAGCTTTAAAAAAAATGTTAGTGATTGGAATTTGTGAGGCCATAAAGCCTAAGGCTGAGGACACAGACCAAAGGGAAGTGAGCCTGTATTCCCTGCCCAATGGTAGTGTCAGATTCATAAGTCCAACTGCAAACTCTAAAGGAAAGTGATCCTAGAATCTGAGTAACTTTTATTTTAATTACCACAATACCCCTCGAGTTTCCATCTCTGTAAATCGGAACAATTAAAATAAAGAGAGAATTATGTATTTTACCCTTGTTAAATGATCTTTTTATAGTCTTTGCTGATACCGTTTTGATTATTTCAGAGGCAGCCGCTCTCTACAGTGGCTTCTTCTGCTTCCTGCAAATGACTCTCACTGTGAGGCCCTCAGTATTTCCCCCTGGGATTTCACTCCATACTTGAATAGACTTACCCACTAGTCATTTGCCTTCATATTCAGTCAGGATTTTCATTTAATCTAATTAGTCTTCCTTTTTCACACAACTGGAACAAACCTAAATCCTTGTGAGGATGTGGTTATAACCTTCACACCTCCGTAGAATTGTGTGCCTTCTGCCAGCAGCCTGGATGAACTGACAATGGCTGAAACTTTGCATTTGCCCATGTGTGTCAGGGATTCCAACTGCAGCACAATGTACATCACCCTCCCCAGCCATGCCTCACAAATGCTTTCAATTCTCTGACATGATAGAGGCTGGATGTGTGCATTCTGAACATTCATTGCAGGATCAGGGCTGCATTCCTGCCAGTGTTTTCTTTGGTTTGTTTGTTTGGTTGGTTGGTTTTGGTTTTTTGTTTGTTTGTTTGTTTGTTTGTTTGTTTGTTTGTTTTTATGTATGAGCACCGAAACATAACAGGGGCCTTTGCTGCAGTAGTGCCCACAACGAGACCAACTCTCCATGGCATGCCTGCTCTTGCCTACCTTTAGGAAACCAATATCAGGCTTTGATACCCATGATCAAACTGTCTCTTTGTAGGGATCTCATTGCATTCCCAGAAAACACAACACTTTCCAACACTTTCGCTCCCCTTTTATTTAAGATGTTCGTAGCTCCAAATGTCAGGCACACGGTGCGATGAGAACTATCCCACAGCTGATAAATTATTCATTTTTCAGGAGCTTGCAATTGAAGTAGCACTAACAGCCAAATACCGGAAGCACCCAAAGGACATGGAGTGTAGTAATATTCAAATCTTCTTCTGCATAAAGTCCAAAGGGTGCCTGCTATTAACGCTGTCTGCTGACTAAGAGATATGCTCTTTGAACTTCCTTCCAATTAATCTGCTCCCAATAAACATTACTAACTAAGCAGAGTGCAAAAGAGGCCAATCAAGCTCTTCTCTTCCCCTTAACTCATCTTACTGGGCTACACAAGGCCCTTTCCTGATGTGCTCAACTTCTCCCTCTCTGGTGAGAAGGTGAAGATGAGTTAAGCCAAAAGCACAGGTCATCATATTATGAGTCTAGGACCAAATTGGAACACAGCCACACATACTTATTTATGTATAATATACCTGCATTTTTTCCTACCACAGCAGAGCTGAAGAGTTGCTCCAGGGACTCCAGGGCCACAAGGCCTAAAATATTTACAATATAGCCCTTTCTGGAAGCACAGATGGACCGCTGGCTAAAACACATGTGACACATTTCACACTAAGCTTTAATGTTGTATGCTCCTTTGAACAGGAAAAGACAGTATTTAAATGTCTGTAATACATAATACCACATTTGTGATAATGTTAGGAAATCAGAAAGGCCCAAACAAATATAGGATTAAGGCTACTCATTCAGATAGTCAGAACTTCATTTTATGGTGATGTGTTGTGTAACTTTTCTTGTTGAGGTGTGATCAGACATTTATTCACCCAGATAGGGCACTTATAATAGGCCAGAGAAAGGATTTCACCCAAGCAGAACTTGGCGAACCAATCAATGAATTTATTGAAATTTGTTCCAGGGGTTTGGTGAGCCTCTGACAGCTCCATCTTTGAAAACATCAATCTAACAAGCAAGGATCACTACTCACAAGCTGCATCCCTGGGAAGTCTGCCCTCAGTGCAGGCAGCTCATGCAAAGCTGTCCCCTCCCAAGCAACTTCTCACTGTTCACTGCAACCGCAGAGAGTGGCCATATGAACATTTTAACCTTCTGAGCTTCATGATCCTTATCAAATTCCACTTTTCCATGTGTCATGAGTCACCCTCCTCCCTCCAGAAGGCTGCGCCACATTTCAATGGTTTGTTGCTAGGGGAAATAACCACAGTGTCTCTTCTGTTCCATTCAGTTACTGCCCCTCCAGAGCACAGGGAGTATAACTCCACCTTAATAAAAGAACTGGGAAATAGGTTGTACACATGTGATAATGGAAGTGCCATTGCTCTATTTATGATAGAATCTTGAAGGCAGATCTTACTGCTGACAACTTAGAATCAAATTAACAGATGAAGCAAAAGGGAAGCCTAAGGAAAAGTAATTTCCTCAGAAAACACTCAATTTTCCAAATGGATAAGTTTGCTTTTGCTTTTTTGAGTGAAAGTGAATATGTTAACTTACAAGTTACTCAAGGTTTCTCTATGGATGACACATGCATCGTTTGTGGACATGATATGACTGTTCTCCATGAGTCTACCTCCTCACTGACACTATCATCAGCGAGGTCCTACAAGCCTGAAGTGGTCAGTTTCTGGATGACTTTTGGTTTCATGCCAGGGTAGCATTACCCACCCCCGAAGGCCACAGGCTCTCAGTGTTTATGTTTTGCTTATTAGCTATTCTTCTCCTCCCTTATGAAAAGGTGCAGAGAGCTAAGTGCCAGGTGCTTCTCCAGCAATTCATCTTTTTGCTCCAAGCATCCCATCTGGCTTGATCCTTGGTTGCTTCTCAGTGAAACTGGGGACAAAATATATATCACCACATTGCTGCCAGGTGTACTAGTTTTTATGTGTAATCCCAGCACTTGAGAGAAAACTGCAGGAAGGCTGGGAGCTCAGAAGTAGCATGGGCCACATAGTGAGACTATACAAACAAACAAAAAAAAAAACCAACAACATAAAACAGAACAAAGTCACAATCTACTCTTACAAGGTTCAGGAACAAATGACATTACAATTTTAACATATTACTGCAACCACCTCCAAATGGAGATTCTTCGATGTTCATCCTCTACTTGGAGTAGAATAGCATTGCTGTCAGGAGCTGACATGTCTCAATATCAATAAAATCTTAAGCTAAGAAAACTTCATTGAATGCCAAGTTCTACAGATCTCTTGAGGTTTTTGAAGACCACCTATCCATCTCCATATATTTGGATAAGCAAATGTTGCTTGTCTCTTAGCAACTTGATTTCCAGCAAGCTTGTCACTAGGCAAGAAAAATCCCTTGCTTCCTTCAACTGTGGACAGAATGCTGTCCAAAAAGGACAAAACTTGGAAGCAAGTAAGTTGACAGCGTAGCTCTGCCAAGACAGGGTAGGCAAGTCCTTCATAATTCCGGCTTTACAATTACTGTCTGTTAGAGATACTGGGACAAGGGGCTAAAGATAAATGCTCTAATGTATGGAGAGAAATTGAGGACTGTCCAGGCAGCCAGTTGTCTGTCATTTCTTAGCTTTGGAAGCTGCTGGCTTTGCACTTCCTGTATAATCAGATATATTTATCTTTCTCAGGTCTCTGATGTGGTTGAAGACTAGATAGGTATAGTCTCCCAGTCAAATTTTAATTTGTTTAGTAATTAAAAGGATGTTCCAGGTCTAGGAAGATGTTTTATAGTTAGCAATGCAAGTTAGGATGGAAATTGAGTTAGGTATAGAACTTAAACTAATAAAGATAGATAACAGAATATTAATATCAGTTCCCAAATATGTATGGACTTGACATTGGGAATGTATGTTATACCTTATAATTTTCAGAATGGTGGCCTAATTATTAAAAAGAAAATAATTATGAATTCTGGGAGAAGGGGGAGAGGGTGGAAATGTGGGGCCAGGAGGGCTGAAGGAATGAGACTGTGATGGAGATGTAACTTGAAGTAATAAATAAACATTTTTAAAAATTTAATATATTTAAATAAGTATGCTATGGGAAGATTTTAGCTGGGAGAAAACTGATTTTAAATTAAAACAAAGCCATATACAAATAAAATATAATTAATATACACAGTTCATGGATGAACAATGGCTACATTTATTTAGCACTTACTATGTATCAATTGTCTAAGACTATAAATTAGTTATAGTCTTTACATGATAAAATATTCCAGACAACAAAACTGGACTATAACAATATAAGACATGATTATTCAACCACAATATGAATGTTTTCTTCGGAATAGCATGTGTCACCAGGAAGGAGGTTTAAATTACATTCTAGCTTCTTGCCTCTGCTTGCCTGCAGTCATTTTCTCAGTCACATGAGGGCTAAGAGCTTCCTTTCGCACTGGGGTCTGACATGGCAGCCCAGTTAGGGTAAGATGTTCGACTAACAGGCACCAGGGTCCATGTCAGAGATGCCCCCTCCTCCCCCACTTGCTAAGGGATCTGCATGAAAGACAAACTGTGTATCACCTATTTATGTGTCAGGGTCAAAGTTCAATCTATATATCTTTTTTTTTAGGGTAATTCTTTTTTTTTAATAACTTTTTTTCCCAACATCTCCCCCTTTTAATCCAAAAAAGGCTCTTTTTCTTATAACAATAAATACAATACAAAATAATAAGAACAATTAGGAAACAGTTATGAAAACTATAAGGTATGACATACATTCCCAATATCCATACACACACACACACACACACACACACACACACGCGCGCGCGCGCGTGCTTTTTTTTTTTTTTAGCAAGAACCTGAATATGATTTGTCAAAGATATATAGTAGACATTTCCAGACAGAATATCACTTTCTGAAAATTTGTATTTCTGACATAAGTAATGATATAACAGCTTTTTAACATCCATCAAAAATCATTTTATGTTTGAATGGTCATTTTGGTAATAAGCAAAAGCATTTTAATTTTTTGACTTTATATCCATCATAAACTTCATAAACTCTTATTTAACAAGAAAAAAGAAAAATATTTAAATGTATTTAATAGATTTTTTTATATTTAATTGGATTATTACATTTGTATTTTCATCTCAAAATTAATGTATTATGTACTAGTTTACTACACTGCAAAAAGAAAAATATTTAAATGCATTTAATAGATTTCTTATGTGTAGTTGGATTATAATACTTGCTGTATTTTCATCTCAAAATTAATGTATTATATACTAGTTTGCTATACTGAACATATAAGTACCTGTATATTTCAGTGGCAGACTTAATAATAGTAGTTATTATAAATAGTTGCCATAACACTAGTCTGTGATTCTCACAGAAACCCATCTCAAATTATAGCATGAATCTACAGTTTGTATTTTTTAAAAAAACTAAATTGATTATCTTTCATAGTAAAGTCCTGAATTTCATAATTTTAAGTTTCTGAAGCTAATATTTTAATACATATTATGATAAAGATGAGTTTAAATAAAAATACCCAAATCAAGTAAAATGTAGTATTATGCGAATTGAAGCTAGAGTACAACAAGCTAACATAGAATCACATTTCAGTCACACACATAATGGTTTTGAAATGGCACAAAAGAAGCTAAAAAAAAAAAAGAGAAGCTAAAAGAAAAAAATACAAATGTATAAGTCAGATAACTTGTCCAAAAGTAGCATTTCTCTCAATCCCTGGCCTTTTTCTTCATGATTCTTCATTTAAAGATGATGCTGTGAGTTGGACAGATGTCTCAGAGGTACGGAATACTTACTACTCTCCCGGAATGCCTGGATTCAATTCCCAGCACTGTGGTATGAGTTTATGTTATGAGAATGTTTTTTTTTTTTTATTCCGAATGTGAGGTTGCATAAGACCACGGGCGTAAAGTATTAACTGCCTTGTGAGCTAGCAGGGGCTTGGCTTAGCCAGCTACAGAATGTAAACTCTGAGGATTGGGAAAGAGAAATAAAAAAGCCAGAGACCCAGGAGAAGAGAGCTAACAAAGAAGGAGGAAAAAGAGCGCTCTACAAAGGAGTGGGGGAAAGCCAGAGCCCCGAGAAGGGGGCTACAAAGACAAAAGAGAGAAGGAGCTCCACAAAGAAGTAAAAGAGAATGGGCTTTACAAAGAAGTAATAGTAAAGTGGCTCTACCAAGAAGTAAGAGAAAAGGCTTTACAGAAAAGAGAAAAAGCTCCACAAAGACGTAGGGAAAGCTTTACAAAGAAGGGAAGGTCTACAAGGTAGAAAGTGGTTGCTGCTCTCCCAGTTGCTGGTGCTCCCCCAAACTGCTACTTGTTCTTCCTGCTGCTGCCCCCTGGTTTGCTGATCTCCTTGTTTGCTGGTTTGCTGGACTTCTAATGAGAATTGTATTACCTCTAAAGAAACCAATAACCCTAATCAGCAGGAAGTAGCTTAAGGAGAACTATGCCCCTTTCACCTTTAACCATCTTTCTCTCCTGCATAGTGTTGGGGTTTTGGGAGGAACAAAGGGTGAATGGGAGGTAGAGGTTTAAAGTACAGTAAAATAAGTATAGTGTGTAATATAGTACAAAAATAAATAAAAGCCACTGTGCTCCACAGCACCGTAATCAGGCAACTCACAAGAGCCTGTAACTCGAGTTCTAAGGGACCCCATGGCTTCTTTTGGTACCTGTACAAATATGGTTTACATACAGACAAGTAACACCCATCTCTGTCTCTCTATGTGTCTCTGTCTCTGTATGTCTCTATCACACAAATACTTTTAACCAATAATAAAAATAAAGATGGATTCTGACTCAGAACTTTTTTTAAAGCAACTGAAGCACATACGTATGGGAAGGAGGAGACACAGCTGCCTCCAAAGCTGTCATTTTTTGAAGGGGGTCAGGCACACAGTACCAGAATGAGGAAAACTAAGGGAACTAAAACCAAAAAAAAGAAAAACATTAGGAAATCATAAACAGCCATAATCACATGCCAAGAGGCTATTACCAAAAAAAAAAAACACTCAAAGAATCTTAGAAGGATCTTGCTATTATCCTTCACACTTGGGGCCTCAACACAGAGAATGGTCAGAGATAAAGGAAAATTAAACGTGGTTGTTTCATTTTTAAAGCAAATCCCCATGTGCTCAGTCAGGTGCTCTGAAGCACACACATGTTGGCTTTGTGACACAATCCCAACCATAGTAGGTAGATAGACACAGTAGACATGCAGCTGTTCTAAGAGCAATTAATTGTGAAAGCCACAGAAACTCCACAGTGGAGCCAATGAGCAGCAGCACAGCTGGGGTGTTTTCCTTGCTTCAGACAGCTGGTTGTCCCTAAAGCCTCCACTTTAAGGTAACTGGAGGAAGGAAGGAGGGGAAACCACATGTCTAGATCAATGTACCTCTGTCAATTCAGAGAAGAGGCAACAGACTTCCTGCTCAGCTTTTCAACCTGCCTCAGGTGAAAAACAAACAGACCCTACCTTTCAGGTCGCACTGACCAAAAGGACCTTACTCCTATACCTAGAGTAAACAGCAACCTTCTTTTTTTTCTTTTAGCATTTTAAGAATAATCTACCCTTCCTCTAATTCACACAATTCAAATGTGCAATCCAAGAATACTTCACAGACTTAGAGTTCCTTACTGTCATCAGCCCACTCTAACTTTGGAATATTTTACCTTTTGAAGGATGTTCAAATAATTTTGCAGATTGGGAGAAAGAACACTCATAATCTAAATAAAAATTTTTTCAATAAAAATGAATGTTCCTTGTGCAAACTGAAACTGCCTCCTGGAAAATGGACAGTTGTGTAACAGTAAAGTTCCCACTCCACTCCTAACTTCAGGGGGAAGATGTCTCAGTAGCTTCTGAAAATGAGAAAAGATTCATCTGCTATTCCATTGCACCATAGGATTTATTTCTCTGTTTAAATGGCTTCTTGTTGTTGTTGTCACAAAATATTTTTGATCATATTAATGGCCACT
Source organism: Lophiomys imhausi (assembly GCA_907164525.1). Lineage (NCBI taxonomy): Eukaryota > Metazoa > Chordata > Mammalia > Rodentia > Muridae > Lophiomys > Lophiomys imhausi. The sequence goes on along the minus strand of CAJQZJ010034102.1, from coordinate 98,240 downwards.
CACTCTTTTTCTCAGCATGTTCACACCTATCTTTTCCCTGGGCCACTGGCCATGTGATAATGCTTGCTTACAGAAAGTACCTCCAGTTTTTTTCTCTGAGCATCTCAAGAAATGCACTGCCATGAACAACAGAATGGATAGATGGAGTGACTCCTGGCATCCATTCCCCTCAAGCCACATGAGTTTTACATTGGTGATCCTATAGATGAGCTGCTTTGAAAAGACTTCCTAAAGCACACGTTTCATATTTCTTCTGATCTTCACTATGATTCCCCAGACAAAGATTTACAAGGATTTTCTATGTATAGGACTTCCCAGAAAACAGGCTACCAAATTTAACATGTAGCAAGAAGGCCTGGCTTCTCTGTCACCCAAAGTTTATAGTCTCCAGATCAAATGAATTTCAGCAGAGGACCTCAGACAAGCACCAGATTAAGACGGTTTTTAAAGGTAACACAAGGATTTCTTAGACACCCAGCCCATGTCATCAGCTAGCCTGTCTTTTACTTCAATTCATTTAATCCTCGAAATACTCAAGTACTAGAAATTCTATTATTCTATCACCAGCATCTGTTATTGTCATCATCCACATTCCAAACAAAAGACTGAAGGTAAAGTGTATGATTTAGTGAGGTGACAACCAGAATTCAAAATCAAACTCTCTGATTCCAGCATATTTCAGCACAGGTACATTTCAGCACAGGTGCAATTCATCCACTGAAATGAAAGATTTTTTTTTAAGTTCCATAGGATATAGAATATATCCCCAGGGAGTGGGAAGTCTGATGCTTTCGTACATGAGAGAAATATGGTGGAGACTCTACCAAGGTGCTTGCTTCAGTATGGAAAGAAAGTGAGGGAGGGATCAGCATAAAGATGAAAACCTGTCATAAAAACAACTACCAGACACCTGGTAAAGACTGAGACCCAGTTATAGTACCCAAAATGTAAGATGAAACCGAAGTAACCAAAAGATGACAAAAGTTGGTTCTTGACCTGTACATATTTTTTAAAAAGGGGGGAGAGAAAGGAAAGAAGGAAGGAAGGAAGGAAGGAAGGTAAGTATCAAATACAAGGTATATTTCAGGTAAAAGAGAAGAGATTTGCACTGGAGTTAAAAGACTAAAGTCCACATTTATCTCTAATCTGTGAGTGTGTGAGAGAGTTGGCTCTAAGGAATAAACCTGCTGGCCCAGCATCAGCAAAAGCTACTTACCAACTTAAACACAATTGACACTTGACTCTTGGACCACAGTTGTCTCACGTAAGCAAACACTCTTATAAAAATAACTAGCAAAATCACCCAGAGCACTCAAGACATAAAAATAAGAATAAAAGCAACTGCATGAACAAATCTAGCCTTAAAAAAAAAAATCGTGTCAACCAGTAGCTCACTTTAAACTGGCAACAGCAAACACTATAATTTTCTAAGGGAATATTATCAGAAATTCTCAACCAACATTTGAACTAAGACTTTAAGAGTTCTACTTAATGTAACACCACATGAAGCACTTAGCTATGGCCTTCTACACAACTAGTAACAAGATAGAATCCAGGCTCTTTGGAGATAATTATTTTAAACTCAATGCAGTGAATTAGCATAGTGAGCCACAAGGTCTTCTTCACATTCCCCATTCACAAATCATCTATTGCTATAAAAGAAAAAAAAATCTTTTTTTTCAGAGTTCTCAAACATTTCTAACAAATCACTATTAAATTTTGAATTATAACTGAATACCTTAGATCAACATGAAACATAGGAAAAAGGCGGAAAGAGTGTATCATTTTGTTCCAATGAAGAAATAAGGAAACAAACATATAACCTGAATAATTAGAGCCTGACAATATAATTTTTATGTGATGATGAAACCAGTTATGCCTTGAGTGTTACATGGTTTCAAACTTTGAAGTGTTTTTGGAAAAATGAGACATAATCTGGACATAATCTGTTTTTTGTTGTTGTTGTTTGTAACATGACACATGGTCAAATTATCTGGGATTATAGAAACTCAACTGAGAAAATGCCTGCATCAAACTGGCATGCAGGAATATCTGTGAAGCAGCTTCATGATTGATATTGATGTAAGAATGCCCAACCTGAGAAGCAATTAAAAGAAATGCTCAGTGTCCTTAGTAATCAGGGAAATGCAAATCAAAATGACTATGAGATTCCATCTTATACACGTCAGAATGACTAAGATCAAAAACTCAAGTGACATGCTGGCAAGGTTGTGGAGAAAGGAAAACACTCCTCCATTGCTGGTGGAATTACAACTTGTACAACCACTTTGGAAATCAGTCTGGCGATATCTCAGAAAACTGGGAAAAGTTCTACCTCAAGATCCAACCATACTACTTCTGGGCATGTATCCAAAAGATTCTTCACCAAGCCATAAGGACATTTTCTCAACTAAGTTCATAGCAGCTTTATTCATAATATCTAGAAACTGGGAACAACCCAGATGTCCCTCAACCAAGAAATGGATAAAGAAATTGTGTTACATTTACACAATGGAATACTACTCAGCTTTTAGAAACAAGGACATCATGAAATTTGCAGGAAAATGGAGGGAACCAGAAAAGAGCATCCTGAGTGAGGTAATGCAGACCCAAAAAGACATACATGGTATTTACTCACTCATAAGTGGATATTAGCCATTACGTACAGGATCACCATGCTACAATCCACAGGTTCAAAGAAACTAAGGAACAAGGAATAATGCTTGATTCCCTCAAATTAGGGGAAATAAAATAGACATCAGAAGTGGAGAGAGAGAGGGAACTGGACAGGAACCTAAAATAACTGTCATCCAAGAGGCTTTATCTGGCAGATAATGGAAACAGATGCAAAGACCCACAGCCAAACATTACATGAAATTCAGGGAGTCTTGGGGAAGAGTTAGGGGAAGGGTTGAGGGAGCTGGAGGAGTCAAGGACACCACAAGAAGACCCACATAGTCAATTAACTCGGAAATGGGGGCAGTGGAGGGAGGCTCATAGAGACTGAACCACCAACCAAAGTAAATTCATGAACTAGTCCTAGGCCCACTATACATAGGAAGCTGATGGACTGCTTGGTCCTCAAGTGGATCCCCTAACAATTGGAACAGGGTCTATCTCTGATTTAGATGCTGTTATCTTCCTCTGGATCCCATTTTCCTAGCAGAGCTGCCTTTTGTTGCCTCAGTGGAATAGGAGGCACTTGTGATCAGATGTGGCAATGTGGGTTGGTATTGGGTGGGTGGGGGGATGAGTATGGGTGAAGTGGGTGGGAGGGTGGGATTGGGAAGGAAGGAGGGAGGGGATGGCAATTCTAATGTAAAATAAACAAGTAAAAAAAAAAAAAAGAATGTCCAGCCTTTTGTAGGTGGTGCCACCTCTGAGAAGGCAGTCCTGGGCTGTATATATAAAAAAAAAAAGCAAGCTAATTAAGCCATGGCAATCAAGCTTATACACAGCACTACTCCATGGTCTCTGATTCAGTTCCTGCCTCCAGGTTCTTGCCTTGATTTCTTGCCCTGACTTCCTTCCATGATGGAATGCAATCTGCAAGGTGAGACAAACTCTTTCTTTCCAAGTTGCTTTGAGTCAGGATTCTATCACAGCAATAGAAGATAAACTAAGAGAATCATATAAGAATTGTGATGAAGATCAGAAAGGAGAAGAGAAAGGGGGTAGGCAGGAGGAGTGAGAAATGACCGTCTGTGGCAGAGAAAATTACAACCTCAGCAATACTTGTTCCTAAAATGACATTTATTTGCCACTTTCCATTACAGCATTAGGCAAAACCATAGCTCCTCCAAAGAAGATTTTACTGTCTGGAAGGATGACTTCTCAGATATTAAATACATATCAGTAAGTTCCCAGAAAAAACAAAAAAAACAAAAAAAAAACGGCTGTGATTTGATATTTAAGTGGGTTCCTAAGGTCTTGATATGCTTTTGCCAAAAATGAACAATGGTGAAACAACTTACTTCTGAACTTTGGCAAAAACAGAATTCACTAAGTTATACATTCAGTTGCTTTTGAATAAAGTAAATTTAGATTTTGACATAAGTTTTGGCATAAATGCCTTTAACATAACAATGCCTTACATTTGGATCTTTCCCCAATCATTTCCTGGCATGGTGTTAGAAATTCTTTGGCTTAACCTTAAAGCAATACGCTCATGTGCTAATTAGCAGAGTATATATATATATATTATTAACCACAGAATGTTGTGCTTAGAACATGCATGCTCCATATGCGTTCAATTAATAACATTATTTTTTTTCCTCCTTGAAGGATTCATTTAGAAAACAGAGCCCTATTCAAATGAAGTACTTGGCAGGTAGTGAGGGAATTCTCGTCAAGATACAATGATTAAGAAAAGGCCAAGAAGATGTAGGATCTTTGTCTCTGAGATATCCTTAACATGAATCAAATTTAATCTCCCTGGGACAGCCAGGGAAGGGAAAAGCTAATGACTGCAGATGTTATACATGTTAATCACACCAGGGGACTCCCCAAGAGAATGACCAAATCACATATGAACTACACCACTCATGAGTAAAAAGACATGCCAGCTAGTAAGAGCCAGAGGTGGGCACTATTGTCTCCCCAAAGCCATAAAATCGATGAGGAAAGAAACAGATGTAAACTGTGTAGAACTAATGATGGCTAGTTACAAAGAAGATGTACTCAACTTATTAGTTGGTAAGCGAATTGACCACAATCCCAGTTTCATAAATTGAGTCCAGAAACCCAAACTTTAGCATCTGCATTTCGTAGAATTCTTTTCCCACTTCAAGACCCTCCACCCAGCCACAAAGTTGTCAGTTCTGCTTCATTTGTTTGAATATTGTACTCCACGACAGCTGTCGGAAACAGTACATCAGAACAGCTGCTGTGACAGCTACACGGGGCTTGCAAGTTTAATTGGGCTCCATGTGACATTGTGCATTTTTCAAAACATAGAAATATTCATACAACTAAAGAAATTTCTACTGGGTCTCAACAATGTTTACATATTGACACTACGGCCACAGTTAAAGTGATATCATTGGTCTTATGCTATCTTTGACACCAGGCTGGTAAGAAGTATGAAACATATATAAAAATGGGAATAAGCAATAGGAGCAGGTAGAACACAGCAAAGAGGCATTAAACAGAAGAGGAGGTAGTGAGAAAGACACATCAATAATCTCTTTCAAAGGTTGACAGGAAGCCAAGGAGGATCCCACAGTGTCTCAGGATATACTTCCAAAGGAAATATATTCAGAGGCCTGAGCCTGGTGCCAGCTACAAACAAAACACTCATTATGGCCACAGCTCCCTAGCGAAGGACAGGATGGCTTACTCTCAGCACAGGCACAGATGAAGAAGGCGAGGAGCAGTGACAGCGGCCTGGGCACGGGCACCATCCTGCAGCTTGTCAATGGCTTGCACGGGCAGCTAGGAAACTCAGCCTAGGGTAACACAGCGACTGGTCTGCTCAAAAACTTCAGCTGGAACCCTTTCAGAGCCTGTGAAGGGAGGAGACAATAAAAGAAGAAAACACAAAGACATTTAGATTTCTCACTCTTTCCCCCATTCTACCACAATCTAGAGAGACATGCCCTATTGTAAAAACACAATAAACACTGGAGATGTCATGTCGCTCTATTGGGAAATAACTTGGTTTGTAAAAGGCAGGGTCTCTAGCATTCTTTCTTCCAGGCCAGGCCACCTACAAGCAATTACCAGGAATTTCTTTCTCTGCTTCTATGCCATCTTTTGGTATTATACTCTAAGGGGACGCAGTCACTTCATACAAAACTCTCCATGAGCACATCCCATGGAAAAAGGCACACCAAAGCCTTAAGAGGCTTATTAGAAGTCTTTCCATCTATTACTGACAGAATAAAGGAAGGCTTCTATGGATGTTTTGCCTGCATGTATGTGTGTGCACATTGTGCATGTCTGTTGATCACATGCTCGCCTGGTGCTCACAGAGGCCAAAAGAGAGTGTCCAATTCCCTGAGACTGGAGTTGTGAATAGGTTGTGAACTGCCATGTGGTGCAGGGAAGCCTTATGCATACATAAGCAAGATTTTAACAGAATATAATAGGTATTCTTGAACTCCATTCAAAGCGTTGTAAAAGGTAATCCCTGTGCCTAAGCAGGGAAGGCTTGTTAAAACAGAGAACCAGGCACCACAACAGTTTACACTTGTGGAGTTCTCTGGCATGGCCCACAATTTTGTATTTCTCATCCCTGGGAAATGCTCATAGGTTTCTGGTTCGCAATCACATTGTGAGAGCCACAGAGTAGGAATGAGGCAACTATTAGGAGAATCAAGAGTGGCACAAAAAAAGAACACAAAGAGATCCTTGGATATCAGTTTACATCTAGTGCTAATTACCCAGACAGCACAAAAACAAGCTCTATACTCTTTGAGAACAGAGAAACAACATAGAACTAGGCTTTGGGAAAATTCACTGACAGCTGCATCAGGGGCAGCAGAGAATGCCACTCAGTTCATAGCAAGAGTTCCAGGTAAGACATAATATAAAACTCAAAGGTGATGGCTTGTCCGACAAGATGGCTTCACAGGACTGATGACCTGAGTTTAATCACCAGAAACCACACTAGAAGGAGAAAACCAACTCTCAGATGTTGCCCTCTGACCTCTACATATGTGTCAGGGCACATGTACACACATGTGCATAAGCACATGCTCCACACTCACAAATATAATAATAAATAAAATTACATTGAATTCCTTTCCTGCTAACAAATGAGGTGACAGTCCTAGCAGGGAAGCAGTAATTAGACAGGAGCGAGGTGTGTGTGCACAGATAGGCTTTAAGAAATAATCTGGAGTGTGTTCTCAAAATGATGTGTAATTGTGCTTGCAGAACATTCAATAAATCCAGCAGAACCTCTTACAGAGAGTAGCCTCTTAATTAAAAAGAAAATGGAGAGGCTGTGCCATAGACTACAGCCTCCTCTGTCTCTGTGATGTGAACATAAGACCACCAGGATTCATTTGCAAAATGAAACTGCACACTTTTAAGTTTCACAACTCTGAATCTCTGAAAAACACGAAGCTCTTGCCAGGATATTATAGACATACCCATGAACAACCTCACGCCCTAAAGAAAGTGGATTTTAAAAGAACTGTAATGCAACTACTATATACACTGTTTTTATCAATACTGAATTTGAAAATTAAAACATCTTTCTTTTTTAATTAATTAATATGCAAGACTAGTTTGGACACAGGATAGATACAACAGAAAGAAAAAGGAGAATCACTCTATCATTCTACTATCTAATCCCTTCTTTTGTTTGTTTGTTTTCAGACAGATTTGGGGAGGCACAAAAAAGTAAACTGAACCTTCAGACACATCTTGAATCTGAAAGCTAGCCAGCTGTTCCAGAACAGTGATTGCTTATCAGTCTCATCAGGAAAACAGCCTTATCAAGCAGTTCTAACAGCTATCAGCTGTTAGAAATCACAAAGCTTCCTAGGAAAAGAGCTACAGGGATCATCACTCCTCGCCACCTCTCCTCCGCCTGCCCGTTTCTTTCTCATGCCAGTGTTTCAGATGGCAGCAAAGTCCAGGAGACATCAGTCCTGTCTCATTCAATTTGTGTCTGTGCAAGCAAATCAGAGCCAACTGCTACATAAGGACTCTGAGCCACCGCAGCATCAGAAACCCACAGAAGCTTACTCAGGGAAGGGCAACTTGCCTTTTCCGTGCACTCAGTGAAAGCATATTAAGACCCAATTTTTCCAAATAAGCCTGCACATGTTCCCACTCACTTGGGTCAGTGACAGGGTTTCAGTCTCCAAAAACAAATCCTAACATGAAAAGATACATCTATATAGGGTATGCCCTCGGCCAAGACATCAAGGTAGTGATGAGAAGAGTGGAAAAAAATACATAAACCAGAAGTTCATTCCATAAACACTACTGAAAAGGAAAAGCTGGATAATACCGGTACAAGGAAATTGATACTGCAATGCAATAATGGGAAATGAATTTTTAAGGAGCTATTTAAAATAAAAAGAATGACTATGAATGAACGTCACTAGTGTTTGCCTTTAGTCATTTTTAGAGGCAGAAAAGAGGCAGAGCATTACCTGCATTGTGCTTGAGGGTATCAGAAGGCTAACTCTGCTTCTCTCCCCACATGTTATTCATCAACAGAGATGGTCAAATAAAACTCATGTAGTTGTGAACTTGAAATAATATTTTAAATTCTGCTGTTATTTCCCATACCACAAAGCTCTTATGAATGATTTCAAGTCACCATGACATTAACCTGGACGTATGCCCCTGTGTATTAGGAAACAGCCAAGACAGGACAGACAGGATGGGACTTGAGAATCACATGAGCTGAATACAACACTTTTCCTTAACTGAGGCACATTTTCTACAGCAAACACATTAATATTTCAACTAAAATAAATCCTGATCTTTCCGCAGCTTTCCATAGTGCTAAGATGCATTGTATAGATTGTGTACAACAGAAAAAAAAAAAAAAGGAAAATGGAGCCTTTCTTAAAAAAAAAAAAAAAAAAGGCAAGAATTGCTGATTTTAAGTTTAATGCAGGAAATGTAGAAAATCATTCTGGAACATCTTGCCACACTCAGGACCAAGGAAGTGTTCAGTAACTCCCATGACACACCCAAGAAAAGGCCCAAGACAATGATGTGCCATCAGTTAAATATAAGGAGATCTGGCTGGAACAAAGAACAGTAACTACAATGAACTGAAGTAAATAATATTTATTTCAATATTATAATTCAAACAGTTTTAAATTATAGTAATCACCCCACAGAAAAGTTAATCAACTGCTTCAGTCTGAAAACATGTCTTCGAGGGACATGTGTTAGTGACTTAGGCTACTCTCTGTGGCCCTAATGGGAACAAGTACAACCATGAAAGGGTAGGGCCTATGGGAGGGTTTCTGGCAGAGGGGGCAGGGTTTGGCACGGGTACGAAGTGGTTAACCCTCCTTTTTCATGAGGATGAATAAAGTTACAATAAACTACTACATTCTTAGGGCCAATCATTTATGGTCTAACAACTCTTAAAATCCATGAGCCAAAGTAAGCCATTCTATCTTTCAAGCTGATTTTATTGTGGGTATTTGTTACAGTAATGGAAAGCTGGCTAATGGAAGAATACAACCATTACACTGAAAACAGGGTAAGAAGGGAAAAGAATTAACTACTGAGTAGAAAAAAAAAATTTCCACCAGAACTTTGAAGTCACTGCTACTGTCATGAGAATACTAGGTCTCATTGTTCACTTCTAAGCACTTGGCCCCTTCTGTCTCATAACACATTATTGCAAGCCTATATAGCAGAAGCAGCAATGCCCTAATAATATTTAAGCTGGGAGGATATGCCTACAGAAATCCAGTCAGTTGCAAAGAACCTCACATAGTGTGACAGCTTTCATCAACCTCCTTAACCAGGCCTGTCTTTATAAAATCAAATGAAACTGGTTTCCAATTATTCAAGAGAAGGAGCCATTTGTACAGAGGAAGCTTCAGTTTGTAAGAGATGAAAGCAGAGCCAATCAGATGGAAGGCAGAAGTGGATCATATATCTCTAGCAATGGCAACAGAGGCTTCTCTGGGCACCCCACAAATTCCCCATGTTCTCTACACACAACACAGTAAAAGGAAATGTAAAGATTCAAAACCTACACTTTCAGTGTCTCTCATATTGATTTTCTAAGAGAAGATAGACCCCTGAACTATAAATCACAAAAGCTTCCAGCTCTGTCCAACAGAACTGCTTGCACCATGGAAATGTTACTGCACTGTATTAACAGATTGTCTGAAGTATGGCACGTGGAGCAGGTTTTATTTACATTAATTGAACAGCCATATGTATATGTGGCTATCCTAGTGAACAGCACATTCAACACTGACGAATACAACTAACGCACAGAAAAGTGTTCTCTGTCTTGTCTATAACAATAAGGTAAAATTTCTGAGTCCTTGTCATCTTTGAGAACCTATAGTCAGATCTAAAGTTGCACTGTTGGGGGAATGAACTTAGCATTTAGACCATGCATTTCCTATCTATGTCCTGTGTACCTGTGTACACGCACACACACACACACACACACACACACACACACAGAGTTTTATTTTAATCAAATTATTTTATTGTTGTATGAATGATAAATTTTTTCAAGTCACTGACATTTTTTAGTTTATTATAACACCATGATGCAACCTAAAATGAAGAGAGGAAAGGAGTGGAATATTGTAATACTGTTAATAAACTTGGACTATCAAAATTAAAATGATAAAAGCTAAAATACTTACCTATATTTATACAAAATTATAATGAATATGGTTATTTCTTTACATTCTTTTTTAAGTCTTTAAAAATCTTTATTGTTTTAAATTTTATTGGCTTATTAATTGGCATGAAAAGAAACATGATTTATTTTGGCATTTTGTATATAGCTTTTGTTGTTGACTTCTCCCTGAGTCCCTTGTCCTCTCCCCCTGCCTACCTTTTGCTGGTCTTCTTACTCTCTCAAGTACCCTTCCTGATTTCTTTTTTTTTTATAATTTATTTTTTATTTCTTCAAGTTACATATCAATCACAATCCCCTCCCTACTCCAAAGAGCTGAAGAAATTAAGCACCAAAAAATCAAATGATCTTTAATATACAAAAGAATGAAACTGTATCCCTGTTTCTAGCCATATATATCATATTTCAAAGCTTATGTATGTATATATGTATGTACGTGTACATAAAATCTCACAATCAAGACAAAGATAAACCAAAAACTTGGAAAGCAATAGAAGAGATCATAGGCTGAAGAACATCAAACAACTCAACAGTATGGAAACAAATAATTCAATTTTGTAAAATGATGTGATGCCATTTAATCTAAAATTGTAATGGTGGCACAAACATTGTGGTAATAACCAGCCAATATTTAATTTGACTTAAGGCCTACTCCACAAGATGAAAACCATACAAAATGCTGCTTGGGTGAACAAGAACCTGAGACTAGATATCTTGGGAACCTAGGGTAAAACCAAATAGGATAGTTTAAAGACAGAAACAAAACTATTTCAATAAAATGACTCTTAATGACATTCTGTATACTTGTAGACCAATGGCTTTTTCAGCCATCATCACAGAAGCTTTCTCTTAGAGCATGTGGGAACAAATACAGAGACCCAAAGCCAGATATTATGCATTAAATAAGAAACTTTAGATTACTTAGCCCTAAGTGTTCATGGAACTCTGTGGAAGAGTCAGAAAGAATATAAGAGCCATGCTGGGCATGGTAGCATGTGCCTTTTTTTTTTCTTTTTTTTTTAAATACTTTATTTTTTTTTTCTTCAAGTTACATCTCAGTCACAAACCCTTCCCTATTCCCCCTTCCTATCCCGCCCTTCCACCCTCTTCCCCCCAGCAGCTTCCCCTTTCAGTCCAACAGATGGTTACTTCTCTTATAACAGTAACTACTATACAAAACAACAGATATAAATATGCCACATTTATGAGAGTTAAATGGCCCAGTATACCTCCAACCGTCTAAAACTGTTTAGGATAGTTAAGTAAAACAAACTCCTAGTCATGCAAACATGTCACTTTGTTAGCTACTATGACAGTCTATCACAGATATTCTCTAAACTACTCAGTAATCAAGTTGTTAAGAGACAAGCAACATTTGCTTATCTAAATACAAGAGATGGATAGGGCATCTTCAAAAACCCCAAGAGATCTGCAGAATATGGCATTCAAAGATGTTATCTTAAATTAAGATTTTCTTTTTTTTTTTGATATCGAGACATATCAGCTCCTGACAGCACCCCCTATTCTACTCCAAGTAGAAGATAAGCATCGAAGAATCTCCAGTGTGAGATGGTTGAATTAGTGGCAAGCCTATCTCTTGGCATGAAAAAACTCCTTGCTCCAACTGCAGACAGACTGCTGTCCAAAAAGGACAAAACTTGGTAGCAGGGAAGTCGACAGCCTAGCTCTGCCAAGACAGGGTAGGTAAGTCCTTCATAATCCCTGCTCTACAACAAATGTCTGTCAGAGAAACAGGACCCAAAGGCTGAAGACTGATGCAGGAATGTATGGAGAAAAAATGGGAACTGTCCAGGCAGTCATTGGTATGTCCTTTCTTAGTTTTGAAAGCTGCAGGCCCTGCACTTCCTATATAAGCAGATATATTTATCCCTCTCAGGTCTCTGAGGTGGTTGAAGAATAGACAGCTAGAGTCTCATAGTTAAATTTTGAACTGTTTAGGAATCAAGAGGGTGTTATAGATCTAAGAAGATACTCTTAAAAGTGTGTTGCAAGTTAGTATGAATGTTGAGTCAGATATAGACCTTTAAACTCATGGAGATGGTTAGATAGTAGAATGTTAAAGTTAGGGGCCAAATATGTATAAACTGGTAGCATGTACCTTTAATCCCAGCACTCAGGAGGCAGAAGCAGGCAGATCTCTGTGAGTTCAAGTCCAGAGTCCAGGCTTGTCTACAAAGTGAGTCCAGGACAACAGGGCTGTTACACAGAGAAATCCTGTCTCACAAAACAAAACAAAAGAATATAAGAGCCAGAAGAAATGAAAGAAAACACCAAGGAAACAGGATGGACACACACATGAACTAAGAGATGAAGAAACATTCACGGGGCGGCACATGTCTATATCAGGTGGAGCACTAGAAGTGGATACATGTCCCCATCGATAACCCAGATACAATCTCCAATTGATAACCATTTGTAAAGGAAAATTTAGCCTTCTCCAAGAGAGTGTAACTGGGGAAACAAACTACTCTTAAGGGTGCATGCACAACAGTAGATGGCCAAAAGAAAACGAACTCGGCAGCACCATTGGAGGTTCCTTGCTTCAAAATGTTATGTCAGGGCTTTTAAATTTTATTTTATTTCCATATATTTTCTCTTTTTATCTTACAGGTCCTTTACATATGTATTATGTCTTCCAGTTTGGTATTTTTTGAGGTTCCTGAGCATCTGAAAAAGTCTGTCTCTGTCCATATCAGTTTCACATGTCTGTTTAAAACTCTTTTATTTCTGTTTTTTTTCCTTTTGTCATATTTCAATGTATTAGTTGTCTACCCTATCTTATATTTTATTATTATTCCTTAGAAGCCTGTTTGTTTTCTAAGGAGAGATAGAAACGGAGTGGATCCAGATGGGAGGGAAAGTGGGCAGGAACTATGAGGAGTAGAGAGAAATGAAACCATAACCAGGATATAATATGTAAGGAAAAAATAAAGCAGTTTTCAAAAAAAGGAAAAAGTGGTATGATGGCTAATCTTGGTTGTAAACTAGACTATATCTGGAATCAATTAAAACACCGGCAGGTGGGCTAACCTATGAGGAAATTTCTTGATTAGGTCATTTGAGGAGTGGAGATCCACCCTAAATAAGGGTCACAATTATGGAGGCAGCCTACATAAGAGACAATAAATGGAAGAAGCTTTTAGTTTTTCCTGCTTTCCCTCACTCTCACTGGTAAGTTCATTGACCCTGGTGCTGAGGCATTCCCTTACTGGTATTAGAACCTACTCTTTCACAATTTCTACATAGACTTTTAACACAAGCAGGTTTCTGTGAATCCTTCAGTTTCCAGCACCAGACTAGGACTAAAGAGACATCTAATTTTATAGATTGAACAATTACTGGATACTTGCCCTCTTCGGTGGGAGAAAACCATTATTGGACTGGCCAGATCACAACTTGTAAGCCACTTTAATAAATCACACACACACACACACACACACCACACACAAAACTGTGTGGTGTGTGTGTGTGTGTGTGTGTGTGTGTGTGTGTGTGTGTAAGTGTGTGGTGTAAAATTATTTTCCTCATTCTATCAGATCTGTTCCTTTAGAGAACCCTGGCTAATGCAAATGAGAAGTTTTCTGAAGAGCTTTTTCTCCAAAGACATCCTAACACCAACAAAAGAGTAACAATTTAATATTATGAATCTTCAGGAAACTCAATCTGGCTTCCCTCTTACTGAAATGTGTACAAACTCCCTAAAGGAGATTCAGTGGTCATGAACAAGCTCTCAAAACTATCTTTTTTATTATAAACTGAAAGTAAAACAGAGATGATTGCTTTAACAAGGATAAAATGATGAAATAGAGCAACTATTTTACCTATTTTCATTTAAATGATCAATTTGGCAAGAGATAAACTGGATACCACTGAAGCAGAGGATAGGAATTGAGAAGGCTGTCTTTTAGTACTGACAACTTGGAAAATGTCTGCACAGCCAATGCTTTCCCTGAGTGCTTTGAAATGACATCACTTGTGGTCATAAGGTTCAAATATAGTTTAAAGATTAAGATCAAGAAGAGGAGTGCATAAAACTCTAAAGTCTACCTGGAAAGCCATATGCCCTGGAAGGAGTAGCAAGGCTCCATAGAATTAAGCAAAACTCAATGATGATGATGATGATGGTGGTGGTGGTGGTGAGGAAGATAATGACAATTATTCTGATTATTCAAAAACTGATGAGACAGCTCCAGTGAATACATCCACAGGAGATATTCCAGATAAAATTACAAAAAAATAAAATCAGAATAGAAAAGAATACAAAGAATCCATACCAACATCAAAAGCTCAAGATATTTTCAAAAAAAAAAAAAAAAAAAGGAAAATCTCCTAAAATACAAAGTGGCCTAGTTCTATAGAAGACAATAGAGAAAAAAATGCAAGCCATGAATGAAAATGATAGCACATTTCTCAGAGTGGAAGACAAGTGCATCACTTAATCACTTAAAAACAGTGATGGGGTGATGTTAAACATTCTAAATATTAATTAACCTGCTCCAGAGGCCTGCTTGCTGTCCATCAAGTAATGCTGTGTAACCTTGCTTTCTAATCACTGTGTCTGTTTGGCTTTAATACAATGCCAAGGACTGAGACTGAGCAGAGAGAAAGGTTGGCAGGGCAAAGGTTCACAGGCTTCTGGGGCAGCAGAGAGGATCGTGGGTAGAAGAAGCCAGGAGGTGAGGGAGGAGAACACACACGATGGAGTAAATGGAAGAATCTCATATCATGTGGCCTAGAACATGAGCATAGCATAGAGAATAGCAGCCCAAGGGACTTATGTATATATGGGGACTATTGGGGAGTAGAAGTATAAGCTAGTTTAAATGGGCTAAGATTGCACAATCCAGGCTAAGGTTTGTTAAGAATCCATCAGGTGTCTGTGTGTTTATTTATAATGGCAGGTTAAGGATTAACACTGTTGATCTATTAAATATAATATAAATATCGGTAAATAATTTAGTTGATTACTTCTACAGAACTGCTTCTTTATGACTGTTGAGGAGACCACATAAGTATCCTGGTACTGGAAGAAGTCTCTTAAATCTTATTTAAACAGTTGGTGAAACTGACCTTCTTGCTTTATTTCCATAACAGCTGCAATCTGGTTGAACTTTAAATAATGCAAAGTAAAAACATATCCTCCTGTGTTTCATAAATCCTGACAAAGACCCACTACTTAGAACATATTCTTTAAACTACTTGTTGAGTTTTTAAAGAGAGACTTCACCCTTTTCTTGGTTTTAAATATGTGTGGAATATTATGCTAGGACATAGTAACTATAGTAGTCAGATATAGTGAAACAAGAACATAACTGTGACATAAACCCAACATTTTACTAAAGCTTAAAAATAATATATATATGGATCTACTATATAATCCAGATATATCACTATGAAGATATATATGAAGGAAGGGTACCAGTATATAAAATACATTTGCATACCATATTTCTTATAACAATGTTGAAAATAGATATGTGACCACCTGAAGATGCCCACTGATAGATTTATTTTTGTAAAATATAGTATATAGATGGAATGGAATATTATTTAAATATAAAAAGAATAAAATCATCTTACTCTCCTATTCGTGTCAACATGAATGACATGGTTATCAAGCCCAAAGGTTATCATGTCAAATGCAATAAGCCCAGAACAGAAGGACAATTACCACTTGACCAGGATAGAGAAAGATTGCTTATATAAGCAAACACCAAAAAAGTTATAGAGGCAGAATAAGTTCTACTTCAATAACAGAGTTCAGTAACTATTCTTAACCATAGCTTATTGTGGATTTCAACACAGCTAGAAGAATGAATTTGACTATTGCAAGAATAAAGAAATGCAAGTGACTAAGACAGTGAGACTGCTAGTTATCCTAACTTAATTATTAAACCCAGTACAAAAGTATCAAAATGCAACTTTATACTCCATAAATACATAAATTATCAGATGCCAATTTTAACAAATAAAAAAGGTAAAGCTTCCTACTTTACTGTATTTCTGACTACTGAAAACTCCACTGTGGGTTATAAACAAGAATAGGAACTTCTGATCAGAAAGACATCCATACATCATGTAAAATAATTTGTGCATTGAATTGATTTTATTTAACAGCTGTACATAAATAATGTTAGTAATATATACAGAAAACACATTCTTAAATACATCATCCCAGAAACCTCCATATTAATTATTTTTAAATGCCCAAAAAGTTCTGAAATATAATTAACTAAAGCAGCACAAAGATAAATAAATAACTGTAAATAAAATGCTCAGACCTGACTGATTCAAGTAAATCTTTTTAGGAGAAAAATCAAAAACAGTTTACAACTACAATCTTTCCCATCACAGTAGAACAAATGGAAAAATCAGGGTTTTCTTTTAAGTATCTTTTCATTAATTTTTTCTAATTAACAATTAGAAAAACTGAGAGGCATTTATGAGTCACTACATGTGTTATCAAAGTAAAGACTTGATCATCTTATTTTGGGCAGATGCTGTGTATTAATATGGCATTCCAGGTATGCAATTCTTTTTTTTGTGACAAGTGTCATTGTATATATTTATTTTAAAATGTTTGTATTAAGATGTATCTCGGCCGGGTGGTGGTGGCTCACGCCTTTAATCCCAGCACTTGGGAGGCAGAGGCAGGCAGATCTTTGTGAGTTCGAGGCCAGCCTGGTCTACAAAGCGAGTCCAGGACAGCCAGAGATATTCAGAGAAACCCTGTCTCGAAAAACCAAAAAAAAAAAAAAAAAGATGTATCTCACATTATACAAATGCACTTTAAAATTTATATATAGATTAAAACTTTTCAGGGAGATACAATACAATCCTTCAGTTGGTAAAGTCACTTCCAGGACAAGCTTGAGTACTAAAGGTCAATCAAGGAAACCCTTGGACATGTAACTTGAAGTAATAAATAAACAAAAAAAATAAAAATGTTTGAAAGAGAACTGACTTTGTAAGTTGTTCTGTGACCTCCACATATATTCTGTGATGTGTATGTTGTGGCATGTACATGCTTACTCTCCTCTCTCTCTCTGTTTCTGTTTTTCTATTTCTCTTTCTCTCTCACACACACATATATGTACATACACACATCTACATGTACACCAATAACAATATTATTTGGAGAAATCAAAAAATTTTGAGAGTACAAAGGAGTGAATAAAAACCAAAATCCATTCACATTTAAAAGATTTTTATATTTAAATCTAATATATGTATATATAGAAAAGCTAAAAGTTATTAGTCTGAGTGCTTTTATTAGCTCTTTTCATCAATGGCTTTACTAACCTTAATCAAATCTCCCTCTATGTCATGAAGAGACAATGACAGACAAATGAACAAACTAATCCCTCACCGCCTGGCTGTCTTTACCCTAAAACTATATCTAGAGATAGTTTCTCTAGAAGTGTGTGATTTCCTTCAGTGACTACTGAAAACCACAATGCCTACCTAACTTTCCCGAATCTAGGGGAAGCCAATAGTGCAGGCTCTCAAATACAAGCAACAGGCTGTGGGGTGTCTGCTTTGTTCCCGCCTTCCAAATACACACACAGTATGCAAGGAAGTAAGAAACTCATCTTTCTCATAATACAAGAAATACAAGCCAGTCCTTTCCCAGCCTACAAGAGAACATGGAATAGTTTTTTAATCTCTGTGCTAATATATAATTTACTATAAAAGCAACTGTTCAAGTTACTGTTCTATTAAACTGAGTACTTTAGCGCTTGTCTTGTATTCCTTAATATGAATTTTAAATAAAATAAAGGGTCTTTTAATATTTGTGTGTATGTGTGTGTGTGTGTGTGTGTGTGTGTGTTGTATGTAAATGTGTGGTCTGAAACAAGGTCTTACTCTAGGGCAGAATGGCATAGAATTCATTCTGTAGCCCAGGTTGGCCTCAAATAGGTGGAAATTCTCCTGTCTCTACCTTCAAATTGTAGGATTATAGGCATAAGCCAAAATGCCCAAGTTTCTCAGTCACTTTATATGTGTGTGTGTGTGTTCATATGAACATACACATGTGGACTGGGTACACATGCCCATGTATGTGTACATGAAAAACCCATAGATCAACCTCAAGTGTTGTTTCCTTGAGTACCATTCCACAAGAGTCTTCCACCTTGTTTTCTCAAAACCAGGTCTCTCATTAACCTGTAGCTCACCAAAAAGGCTATGCTGCCAGTCAGCAAGTCCCGGGATCAGCTTCTCTCTGCGTGTCTAGGGCTAAGTTTACAATCAGGCAGCACTGGGAGTTTAACTGAGGGACATCACCAACTGATCCATCAACCTTCTCCTATTTAATCATTGTAAACACTTTATTATTGAAGCTCAAAGGAAAGTAACTGAGCCATTCCTGCTTGGTGTATGTATAGTTCTTTGTATCAAACCTCTGGACAATGGCTTTCAGCTGAGAGTGATGTTGCCCTCTTTCCTGGGAATATCTGGCAGTGTCTGAACACATTCTTTGCAGTGATAATATAAATGAAATGGGGGTCTAAACTTTTGCAACAATTAGGAATCATAGATAATGCTAATGCATACCCATGTACAGGAAAGCCCCATAGCAAAGAATAACCCAGTAAAAAATGTCAACAAAGCTAGAAAACACTGTCCAAGGACATCTAATGAGAAATGAGAAAACATGAATGGTAAGGATGGAGATTTCAAGACTTATTTTGTAGAACAGATCTAAAATCACATATTTAAGGTCTTTCCAGTATGTTTTTATCATTGAGTCAAACATATCTGGATGTTTTATCAGAATTATATACATTGTACCCAAATTTCCCTTATCATCCTCAATAATAATCAAAATTCAGTTGGCTCATGGAAAATTTAGTCTATAAGCCTGAGCGCATGAATACTGTCATTAAATAAAACAGCAGATCTGTGAAATTCAGTAAACATAACATTGATGCATGTCCTGGAAGGGAAGCCTTCCCATCACTCTCAGGGATACTTCAACCCCAAGGAAGAAAGGACTGAGTTGCAAGGACTGACTTTTTAATAAAGGACCACATATTAAGTGGAATAGTGTGAGGACATCAGGAAATGACATATGTCTGTTTCCTCAGTCATGCTGTCAAGGATGCTCAAACTCTCTGGAATTCTACTAAGAACACAGGTAGTGGAAGAACCCCTTTCTCTGTTTTAAAATCAAGTAAATAGCCACTAACACAAACAAAAAACAAACTAAAGGAAGATGGGAGGGAAAACTCTTAATCAGAAACACAATGTTGATGTCATCCTCTTATCTGCACACATTTCATTGTCACACCATGTTCATTTTGTTCTTTATTCCCTGTTTACTTCAGTAAAACCATAAAGAAATAAAAATAAGAAAAAATGCACCATTTTTCATCAACACCTCTCCTAACAGACAATAAACAATCCGAGAGGACGTCTTGAAATCAGGAACCTAGAGATGTGCCTCTGGCTGGTCACAGAGGGTCTCTAGGAACTTGCTTGCTTCCCTACCATGGTATCTGCTTCTATCTTCTCTAACCATAGCTCAGCTAGGGATACACTAATTGTAAACTGGAGAAAACAAATTTCTGGCAATTACACAGAAGGGGATGAAAACAACCTTAAAGGTGAGATAGAAAGAGCTACTGAATAGCTCTGTACAAGAATCTTTGGCCTAGATCTACAAAAAAAAAAAAAAAATCACCAGTGAAAGTTCACTCCAGAAGCAAAAATCCTCCAAAGGACTGGTGTTTCTTTGTTTCTTTCATGGTACATCATTACACACTTGTGTATCTTACAGTGAAAGAGCTTATAAGTACTTAAGAGAAAAGATCAACCAGAAATAGACTTTCAATTCTCATAGCTAGTAACTGAAGGAATAAAATGCACATACAGCTCAAGGCATTTTACATAGTATCATCAAGTTGTTTTTATGCATTGTTTCCTCATTAAAATTTAGCATGGATACAAGCTAGCTAAAGGGGAAAAGACAGGTGGGTGGGTCCAGGGGTAAATTCACCCAAATGGTGATGCTTGTCCAGGAGTAAAGTTGCCACACCAAATATACTTTATTGTAAAGTTGCTGAGGGCAACATGGCCATATTGAATGAAAAACTGAATACACACAGTGGTTGTTTTTCAAAAGCAGTTGGCATTATAAAGTGATTTGAAAATAAAGCACTAAAATTTCCCACAGCAATAAAAGCACTATGTATTTCCCACAGCAAGATATGTCAGACGAGCAATGATAAAAATATTTTCCTGTAGACTCACTTTGAAAATAATATACTCAAGACCTCTGCAAAATAAGCTTTGTAAAAATATTGTTACTTTTATTATGCTCCCATAAAATCTTTTAATGAAATACACAGTACAGATATCAAAAAAGGAGTTTAAAGTCATCAAAAGCATACTAATAAATGAGATACTGTAACTTTCTCAATACCAAACTTTCAAGATGCCAGTTGTAAAATGTATAGTCATATAACTAAAATAAAACAGAATGTCAATGGCACTTCAACCAAACTCCGTGGCTGGATTCAAGCTTCACATCTCACTGCAGAGTGGACTAGGCAGGAAGAGAAGAAACAGGAGCAAACCTAGGGAGCTTGGCAGGATGTTGTTAGGTCCAGGTGTGCAGGGATGGAGGCGAATAGAATGTCCACTTACCCTGCGTTGGGGGAAATCAAGCTCCAAATTAAAATGCCACTTTCTTAGGAACATTCCCTCCTTTTGTGGCATGCATAATATTTATACTGCAGACTCTCTTATCTTTTTTGTCACATTTTCTTTAGTGTTTCCTAGCCATGGACATTAAGGCAATGAAAGATCATATTAACTCCCTGAAAGTTTGAAAAGCTTCACTTCTTTCAAATACAAATCTCACTACAATTAAAGCTGCCCATTATAGCAGACTTTGTCATTTAAACACTTTTTACTTTAGTGCATATATCCCATAGATTAATAATGATATCTATATTACAATTACAAATATACTAAAAATGGATTTGAAAATATATTAGATATCTTATACACTCCTAGTATACTAACAAATATAAAATTTTAAAAGTGATTTTAAAAAGAGAAATATAAATTCTATAGTTTTTTCTAAGCCACAAAATAAGCAGACGGGAACTACTGCCATAGATATTTACCAGCTGTATTTTTTTCATATATATTTCGATGATCACAGACATGAGCATTTGGACTAAGCTATCCACCAAACCCTTTCTGGATTCAAATGCTTAATGTGACAACTATGTCTATGCAGTACCCAATGTCCACATGACGCAATGCACAGGTTTAAAAGACACTGGTATTATAAATACAATACAAAACAACAGAAATAAATAGGCCACGATTATAAGAGTTATATGGCTTAGCATACATTCCCAATGTCCAGTCCATATGTATTTGGCACCTGACTTTAACATTCTACTATCTAACCATCTCCATGAGTTTAAAGTTCTATATCTAACTCAGCTTTCATACTAACTTGCCTCATAATTTTAAAAATATCTTCTTAGATCCAGAACACCCTCTTGATTCCTAAACAACTCAAAATTTAACTATGAGACTCTAGGTATCTATTCTTCAACCACCTCAGAGACCTGAGAGGGATGAATATATCTGATTATATAGGAAGTGCAGGGCCTGCAGCTTCCAAAACTAAAAAATGACATACCAGTGGCTGCCTGGACAGTTCCCATTTTCTCTCCATACATTACAGCATCAATCTTCAGCCATTTGGCCCCATATTGTATTTATAGTTATAAGAAAAAGAACCATTATTTGGACTGAAAGGGAGAGCTGTTGGGGGAAAAAATAAATACCTTAAACTAAAAAAAAAAAAAAAGAAGAAGGGAAGAGGATGGTGGGGCTGAGGGGGAGGAGGGTGGAAGGGTGGGACTGGAGGGGGGAGTAGGGAGGGGATTGTGATTGAGATGTAACTTGAAGAAATAAAAAATAAATTATTAAAAAAATAAAAAAAATTAAAAAAAAAAAAAAAAAGACACTGGTATTGTTTGAGATTTCAAACAATGTCCTTTTCTTATCAGTATAAGCCATTAACACTAAACTGCACACAACTGGCTTTTGTTTTTAAAATGACTAATTTTGTTCCTTTGTTTCCAGAAGGAAAAAAAATTGAATACAAGGCAGGAATAGACTGGTGCAAGAGTCATGAAGAGCACACAGGACAGTGGGATCTCTGATACTGGCACAATGCACTATGTGGAGATGGGAACAAATGAGCAATATAAAAGGGAGAGGAGAGTGTGTTTGCACTCAAAGTTCTAGACCCTTGTTCAATCACGAAAGTCAAAAAACGAAACAAGGTAAAAGGGATAAAAGGAAAGGAGAAGTATCTGGTAATCAGTGTAAGGAAAATTAAGCAATCCAATGGAGTAGAGAATGTGTAAGCTGTAATTTAGATAGGGTGGTGTGCCCTGGGAAGGGTCCTGAAGAAATGTCAGGTAAGCCTAACATGGAAGAAAGAATGGACAGCTTTGCTGCCTGAGAGACAAAATGGCCAGACAGAGGATCAGGCAGAAGGTCAGGTGGTCCAGTCAGACTGCCTTGGCAAAGAAAGACCTGGTAGGATCGGAAAGCAAAATGCACCCAGGACACACAGGGGTGATGCGACAGAGGAGAGACTGAATTTCATTAAAAATGCCCATGAAGACATTAGAAGGCTTTTGGTGTGCAGTAAAGACTCTAGTTTACATTTAGACTTTTTAGATGGTATGGATGGGTTCTAAATGCCCTTGGCTGCTCTGCCCCCAAATCACTTACTCAGATGCAGTCACCATGGTGTACTGTAGAATATTTTGACTGCTGATATATTCTCCCAAATTTACTATTCAGTAGCCTCCTCTTCTCAAGCCCCCTTAAGAAAATCAGAAATAATATCTGGCTTTTTAAGGGATGGATAGGCATTGTCTGTTTCCCCCACAGCAACATGAACTGAAAAACATTTATTTATTTTCCCTCTCTGTAATCTCTCGTGGAGATGTTTAACATACTTTAGAATTTTACCTCAAAATCGATGTTAGTTCTCATTTGTGTCCTGAAAACGTAAATGGGGGGGGGGGAGGCTTTCATGTACAAAGAACTGGTGGGCAGATCAGGCCTCTGTGGCCATACTTTTAAATCTCTCATTCCGGAAAGACTTTCTACACTTAAAATGGTTTTATGTTTCTGCAGTGTTATAGATCAAAGAAAATTTTTTGTTTTCTTTTTGTTTTTTAATATTTTTAAATCTTGTAATGACAGAAGTGGTGCAGATCAACAAAAAAGTGGAATTCAGACAATTATAAAACAAGACATTCCCAATTTACAAAAAAAAAAAAAGCCTTTCTTTTAAGGTTTGGAAACCAGGTTCTGCTGTGAGTCAATTGCCAGAGAGCTACTCAGATGAGATCCTTCCTTCCTGGGCTGGCCTCATCACAACCTGTGTCAGCGTCCAGGAAACAGGGGTAACACTGTGCTTAGGAAGCTGAGTCCTGAACTGAAGAGCTTCTAAGAAAGACTTTACACTTGCTGATCTGAGGTATCCCACCCACCACTGTCATGCAAATAATCCCAGGCTACCCTGTGTTGTCAGAGATACTGTGGGAGAAAGATAAATTACCCTACAGCAGCTCAGAGCACTTAATCTCCCAGAAGATCTAGTCAAGATGTGCGGAGTATGGCCACCATTCCAGAACATGCTAACAGTGCCTATTCATTGAGCTATGAAGACAAATACACAGATATGGTGTCAAGTTTTTAAGGTTTTGGATGTTACACAACAAAAACCAAAGGGGCTGCAAGTGTTTTGTTTCATTTTGTTTTCTTTATTTCACCTTATCCAAAATAAAGCAAAGATAAATCAATGTGCTTTCTTTGGTATATTTATACAGTTAAAGCAAACAGCCTTGTAATGGTTCCATGTAAATTCATTTGTCTGTCTTATAGCAATCAGCTAATAAAATTACTGCTGCCAGTTAGCTTAAGATGTTTAAAGCAAAACACACTGTTCTGTGATATGAAAGTCAGTAACTTGGAATTCACTCCGACCTCTCTGCTATGTCTTTCAGTTTGAAATATTTTGTCTTATAGCTCAGACAGACAAAATTGTCTTCATATATCTTTAGTCACTGACCACAGCCACATTGCATACCATTCTGCCTGGTGGTCTAGCTGAAACAATTGCTATAACTGAGCTCTCAACTGATCTCACTACCTGGCACTGACAGGAAATGCTTAAGGATAACCGCTGTTTTCCTTAAGAGGTTTCTGCCAGGGCGGGCATTGGGGGGCTGTGTGGGGGAAATACTACCATTCAGTTTGTGTCAACAATCCAAAAGTAGGATCATTTTTACTCAAGATTTTTAAAGGAATGACATTTTCAACAGGATCTGTGTGTTACTCAGGCCAGTATCATCAGAAAGCATATTAATGTGTCTGTACTTGGATCAGTTTGAAAACGTGAGGATACACAATCACAACTGAAATTAATTAACAAATGTATAAAGGATAATGAATGGAATGTGATTGTCAAAAATTTCTATAGGCTCACAATTTAAAAACTACCTAAAACAGTGTCAAGAAATCAATGTAACAAAGTTAAAAAGATTTACAAACAGAAATTACAGTGTTAGTAACAAACTGAAGATGCCTTACAAAAATGATTATAATATGGCTGAAGTTTGAAAGATGCATTATGATAAAAGTATTGGTTTAAGTAGAAACATAATATAATACAAAGTCAGGAAATAGGACCAAATAGATTCAGGCACTGATTTATAAACAACTGCATTCCTTGGTAAAGTGGAAAGGATATTTTTTTTTTGAATCAGTGGTGCTTGATCAAATAGGTAACTGTAAAATGAAAATAAATGTTAACCTCCTACTTCACACCACATACCAGTAGATAAGATACATTGTTGGACCCTGCTGGTAAGGTCGAAGTCTGACAATACCAGAATGCCTCTTAACTCAGTGCAAAATGACAGACTCTCTTTTCTCAACAAAGTTCCAGCTTCCACCTGATCTGGGGAATCCCAAACCTCACACCTTCTATCTGAGGATTGTTTCTTACCCCTCAGTTTAATTGATGGCCACAGGTCCTTTCCCTCCCAATCCTCCCAATAAAAGACCCATCCAGTAAGCACCTGGGATTCCAGGAATACCCTTTTCACGTTAATGATATCTCTTGGTGCCTTGGCTTTCAGCCAGTGACCTTTTGACCAAACCTGTACCTGGAACTCTTCCTCTACTCCTGCTGCCCATGGGATAATTAGGTACTGCATTCCCTTTCCTATAATAGGACCATACTACTACATGTAAGTGAAGTATGCCTGGCACTCTTAGCCCAAGCGAATCAAACACATTCACCTCCAAAACCCCTGCCCACTGACCAGGGTTTATAGTGTCCCTTTTCATGAAAAAACAAAAACAAAAAACAACCTCTCTTTCTCCACCATGACCATCTGAGACTCGGTTGTTTATTTTGGGCATGAACAGAAGGGCTTTCCTCCCAAAAAAAGCTCATACCTGGACAAACCAGCCTAGCTAGGTTTGCTTGAGGTGCAGGCCTCTATACTTCACCTCAACCAACATGCCAGGTCACCTACCTTCTGCAGTCACAGCTTGTCTCTGAGTACGCAGAGCTCTGCCACCACTGCTGCCTAGACAGGCTGGCATCTCAATCACTTTGCAGGTTGCCCAATCTTCGCCTCCTAAGCTCATGTTTCTCCCTACCCTAACCACTCATCTGCTCATCTGTGGACGTTGCCAGTTGCTGGCTTTACTGGAAACAGTCACCACATCTATCTGAGCCAAGTTGGACCCACAAAGCCACTTGGTTTTATCTAGGTAGGAGCTCTGAGCCCACTGAAGCTGCCCAGCTCAGCACTGGCATCTTAGCTAAATAGCTTTAACCTTTCCTTTCAGTGCATGACAGAGATGGTTAGGGTTATGCTAACTTTCCCACTTGCTTAGCTAAAAGAGTTGTAACACTTGCTAGCAGTAGAGAAAATTGTTTCTCCTACTTCTCTAGGACATCCAGTGCCAATGGACAGATCTACCCTTTTCTGCCCATTTCGACATAGCCCTCACCATCTGGCAGAGGAGTGTGCATTTCCAGTTTGGTATTTGACAAGGCCTGAACCTCATAGAAAACCATAGAATAACAATACATAAATATAAAAGATAAATTATAGTTTATGAAAAAATATACAGAATTGATTTGTCCTTGAGCTAGCCAAGGTTTATGAATAAAAGGCAAAATGACAATAACAATAACGGATGAATTACCATTCAATGAAGTTAAAAAGTTCTGTTCATCAAATGTATCATTTTAAGAATGGTATCCACTAAGTAGAAATATTTTCAAGACATATGTCTACCACATATGTGGTGCTATCCTGAGTGTATGGGCAGGAAAGCCCATGTCTCTTTTAGGGGTAGGCAGTAGAGACACAAGCATTAAGCATAAAGACATTATCTTAATGACCACTTAGAATATGACTATTAGTCACTGGGGAAATTCAAAGTATCACAATGGAAACAGTCACTAAACAATCTACAGGGCAATTAAAATCAGAATTCAAAAGCTCCTGACTGTTACTTAAGTGTGGAAAACACAAATACTCATGTTTGGTTGCTGGAGTTGTAAAATGGTAAAACCTTCCTGAAAAAGACCTTCTACATTAGCAAGTAAAGTTAATCCTATCAAGCTAACTGTTTCATTGTTAACTTTATACCCACTGGTAATAGATGTTATTATCTCTTAATGGTACAAACCAGAAAACATTAAAATGTCCATCAATACTAGAATAAATAAACTGGGGCATATCCATAAACTAAGCAAATCTATCAATCAAAATTTATAACATCTAATGAGAAAAATTAGCAGTTTTTAAGGACTGCTTATCAATATATGTCTGTCTAATTTACTCATGTCTGCCTAATTTACTCTTAAGTAATTTGGGAGAATTTACTTTCTAAGATTAACATAAGTAGATATATAGAAATTAGAGTAAAATTAAAACATCTTAAAAATAAAAATACATAAATAAACTCAAGGACAGAAATCACATAATCAACAGATTAAAGGGCATTTTCAACAATGCCCCACATCCTTTTATGACAAAAGGCCTAAAGATACTTGGGACAAAACAAACATATCTCAAGATATTAAAAACAAATGTGATATACAACAAACCTAGAGTCATCATTAAAGTAAAAGGAAGATAACAATATATTTGCATTAAAGTCAGAAACAAGGACATACACAACATTATTATTCATTATAGTCCTGGGACTCTTAGCTGGATCAATAAGAAAAATGAAAATCTAAGGAATACAAAGAGCAAGGGAAGAAGTCACAGAATCCTGTCTTAGAGATGATCTGATGCTATAGATAAGAATCTCAATAGTCTCTATGAGAAAATGCAGATACATACAACCAGCAAAGTGACAGGAGATAAAATCAACATATGAAAACCAAAAGACTTCCTGTATACCATTAATAAATATGTTGAGGTAGAGAAAATAATAGAATTTGGAATTCTCTCTCTCTCTCTCTCTCTCTCTCTCTCTCTCTGTCTCTCTTTCTATCTCACTCCTGTAACTTGTCCTTTGATCTCCACATGTGCACCAATGCACATGCATACCAACATACAATATATCTAAATGAACAAACCTAATACAAAACTAGATAAGAATTTCATGTTTTCTATATACAAGTGAGTTAAGAATCTTTTTAAATGCTAAAACTATTGAGTTGTATGTACTTCTAAAAAAATCTACAAGTAGGTAAAGTAAGTATACACTGACAGTCAGCTCTATAGACCCTATATTTTTAGGCTAATATGTCAGACACAAAAATGATAAAGCCCAGAAAATGCTCCTAATGAATTTTCTTGTTTAGAAATATATGAGTATATAATATTAGCAAAGCACAATAATAAACGTGATTGGAATAATAAACATATGTGTATGGAAGAAAAAATATGATTTCAATGATTAGGAGAGTACTTAATAAACAAAACATATTTGACAAAGATGATGAAGAATATATAGAATCTTGATTTGAGAACACAAAAGACATTTCAATTATAAGCATAAAAATCATAAATAGATTCAAAACATTTTCAGAAACTAGTAAGTTTGCCAGGTATACCTAATAGTTTTTATCATGATAACAAGTAAGTATCAAACCATCAACAGGAAAATTGAGGATAGAACTGAAGTCAGAAACTCTGAGTTCCTGCATTTTACAGAGAAACTTACATCTCTTACCGAACACCAACCAAATAACAATGAAAATATCAAACACAGGAATGTTAATGAACTTGAGAATACTAAATCATAATACAAGTACTTTGAAATTACATACACAACTATAATGAAACTATATCCATCTGCCTCACATGACACTCCACACTTCTGATTTCTCTAGGATCCACGGCTCTAAAGAACACCTGGCATCTGCTATGTAATTTGGAGTTGTCATCCTCCAAAAGTAGACGCCTGCTTAGGCTGAAGGCTGCTCTCCTCACCTTGTCATTATGTTTCTGCAAAGCTCTAGACACAGTTGCTGACACTGTCATGCGTTGCTGACACTGTCATGCTTCAAAGTCCATCCCCTTGAAAGGAAACAGCCACTGCCTCCTGCCTGGCTCAACAGCAGTAAGCAAGCAAAGCCTATTCAAATTGATGACACACAGGGTTTGGGAGAGAAACATCAGTCCCTTGTCAATAGATCCAAGGTATGAAAAAACCCCTTGCTCCAACTGCAGACAGACTGCTGTCCAAAAAGGACAAAACTTGGTAGCAGGGAAGTCGACAGCTTAACTCTGCCAAGACAGGGTAGGTAAGTCCTTCATAATCCCTGCTCTACAACAAATGTCTGTCAGAGAAACAGGACCCAAAGGCTGAAGACTGATGCAGGAATGTACGGAGAGAAAATGGGAACTGTCCAGGCAGTCACTGGTATGTCATTTCTTAGTTTTGGAAGCTGCAGGCCCTGCACTTCCTATATAAGCAGATATATTTATCCCTCTCAGGTCTCTGAGGTGGTTGAAGAATAGACAGATAGAATCTTATAGTTAAATTTTGAGTTGTTTAGGAATCAAGAGGGTGTTATAGATCTAAGAAGATACTCTTAAAAGTGTGTTGCAAGTTAGTATGAATGTTGAGTCAGATATAGACCTTTAAACTCATGGAGATGGTTAGATAGTAGAATGTTAAAGTCAGGGGCCAAATATGTATAAACTGGACATTGGGAAGGTATACTGGGCCATTTAACTCTCATAAATGTGGCATATTTATATCTGTTGTTTTGTATAGTATTTACTGTTATAAGAGAAGGAACCATCTGTTGGACTGAAAGGGGAAACTTCTGGGGGGAAGAGGGTGGAAGGGAGGGATAGGAAGGGGGAATAGGGAGGGGTTTGTGACTGAGATGTAACTTGAAGAAAAAAAAATAAAGTATTTAAAAAAATAAAAAAAAATAGATCCAAGGTAAAATTCAGTTTGCCTTTCTCAAGTGGAGTTCCATGAGATCATTAGTGACCTGTCTGATTGGAGTGTCACTTCTTAATTCGCCCAAGGCCAGTGCAAAGCTAGACCCATTCTAGATGCACAGGATGAACTCTAACTCATCACACATCACAGATGCCTCAGAGCCTTAAGTCTCAGTTTCCCTGGGAGTTCAGGTGGGAAGGAGCAGGAACTATATGCAATATGCAAATTGGGCTTTGGTATGTATGGTCATTTAAATTTTTAAAAAAGCTTATGGACCCATGGATCCAAAGCCTCCCTATAGTGTTGAAGAAAAATAACATAGCCTGTATCTTGAGTGAACTCTATGCAGATTTCAGGATGTCACAGAAAAGTAACAACAACAAAATGTAAACAACAATATTACAATTGATCCAATGTGTTCAGAGAAGCATTTTCTCACTTAACAGCTAGTATTTATGAAGCTCATTTAAGATCTTGAGGATGTGCTTCGTCAAGTTTGTTGTCTGTCTTACAGGAGACAAGAAAAATCACCTTCTGAAACACTAAAAACTGGCAGGAAACAGAAGCTTGATTTCAAGTAAGTTTAATACAACACAGTATTGTCTACCTTAAAGCTGATTAATCTCACAAAAAGTTCTTCATAAAAGATGTATCTCATCGTTCAGATGAGAAAACTCAGATCCAGAGAAATAACCAGTGTTTCTCTAAATGGTTCAGCACAAGCATTTTTCAAATACATCTCCTCTAACTGTAAATCCTGCCTAGATCCCTAAATCGCCATTGAGAAAAAAGACAAGCAGACCAGGACTGCTGATACCAGTGAACTATTACTCCTAGTCATCTTGATGCTTAACACCCGGTATCTCAGGATTGGCATTACTAAGAGATGGAGGTTTCACAGAATTAAGTTAAAATGACTCATTAGGGTTTTCTGGCCCTTAATATTCACAAGAAGAGGAGCGTTAGACACAGATATCTAAACAGGAAAGAAAGAGGACACTGAGCGAGAAGACCCATGGGGCGAGTGGCCATCTATGGATTCCTCCCTCAGTCTCCAGAAGGAACATACTAGCTCTTTCGTGTTCTCCTGTTTTAGTAAGGTCCTTTCCTGGAGAAGAGAATCAAGAGCATGAGGGGGGATGGGGAAGAGAGAGAGAGATAAAGAAAGAGAGAGATAGAAGGAGAGAGAATATTTATTAAATGAGCTTTAAAATAACGACAACAGCCAAATCACACCTGAGATGCTGAAAACTCAGTAGTTGATGCTAGGTGCCTCAGCATCCTTAGCAGTCCCAGAATAGCTGTCAGTCTTTCCCTGAGGGCAACAACACACAGTTACTCAGGCCACATGGCAGAATGCCTCAGTGGTCCCAATCTCGGACCAGGAGCCCTGAAAGTTCTGGGAGAGCCTCTAGTTTCATTCCATGATTGCAAGCTTGGAAAGCTACTGTCTGGGAAGGAAAAAACAGGGCAGCAACAACAGAACAAATTAACAAGACCCCAGAGAGGGAAGGCCAAGCCAACGAAAAGGGCAGGAAACTGTCTTCTGAAATCCCCTTTTTATATGGGTTGCAGACAGAAGGTGCCACTCACAATCAGGTGGGTGTTCCCACACCAATCAATCAATCTGGACACTTCTTCAGGTGAGGATCCCTATTTGGGGGTTATTCTCATTTGTAAGAAATTGACATTAAAAACAACCGTATGTCCCATCTGACCTGTAAACTACCCAGTGTGTGGTATTTTGTTGAAGGAGAACAAGCAAATTGATAATGTAGAAAAATATTAAATAATTTTAAAATATCATTCAAATGTCACCAGACAGCCAAGTATAGAATATTTTTCTATAAGTCTATAATTCTGGGGTTATTAAGGCTTAAAACTCACCTAATTTAAAACATTCTACATAAAGGATAAAATATTTATTTTTATTTTGGTAAAAAAAAAATAAATATACACAACCTTCTGTCAGTTTAAATATATTGAAGTGTTCACTTTATGCTGAATGAATGCCAACCCACAGGCCTCCTAACAGTATTCTGGCTCTTAAAAAATTGTTATGAATTGTATGCATATCTACACATATTTTATAAAATTTAGTAAGAAAAATTCTAGACAGTAAACATATATTGATTAACATTTTCTCTTCCTAAGAGACACACTGGACAAGATGCTCAGTAGGTAGTGACACTTGTCATCTGACAACCTGAGGTCTGTGTCCAGTTATCACATGGTGGAAGGAGACTCTTCTGACTACACACAAACACACACACGATTTTTACAAAAAAAATAGCTTCTTCTATGCAAAGTCCTTTAATAAAGTGCATCATCTATTCATGAAATTAGGGAAACAGAGGACAAACCTTAACAAAAAGGAAGCCCAATGACATCATAATCAGTCTAAAAGCAAAAAGGAAAAAAGAAAAAGAAAAAGGAAAAAGAAAGAAAAAGGTATTTGCACTAAATTAAGCAGTAAAACAACCATGTCCACTCTCTTCCCTCCTGTAAAATACAGTCCTTGATTTCTGATCTGGAGAAATAAGTGACGTTTAGACCTAAAGGGGATACACTAGTAAATACAGAAATGAAAGTATCTTTATTTTCAGATGATGTGATTCTGTACATTTAAAAAAAAAACACCCTAAAGAGTCCAACAGAAAATTACTACCAATAAAAACATTTGCAAACTAGCATTATACAACTTTAACATGTAAAAATCAGTAGTATTCATATATGCAAGCCATAAACACATCAAGGAGGAAATTAAGGTAACATTACCATTCACAATTACCTCACAAACTGAAATCTTGGAATAAATCTACACAAAGAAGTAACATATTTGTATATTTGTACAATGCAAATTTTAAGACATTGAAAAAAATAAAAAAGATTCCAAAAGATACAAAGACCTCCCACGTTTATGACTGGCATAATTAGTATTGTGAAATTTATAGATTCAATGCAATCTCCACCAAAATTCCAACTCAATTCTTCACAAAAATTAAAAACAAATATTAAATTTCACAGGAACATACAAAAGGCATAGGATAGCCAAAAGAATCATGAACAACCAAAATCTGCTTAAAGTATCTCCATCCCAGATTTCAAGTCACACTATAGAGCTTCAGTAATGAAAACAACATGATACTGTCATTTAAAAAGACCCATGGGATGCACATATAAAGCCACACCCTTAAGGCCATAAGATTATGACCAAGAAGACAATGCACCTAGAAAAATGACAATTTCTTCAACAAATGGTGGTCATCAAAACTGCATAGCTACACGGAGAATAATGAAATTCTGTCCCCATCTCTCACTTGTACAAAACTCAATCCCAAGTGAATCAAGGACTACACCAATAGACAGAAAAAATGTAAACATTCCTAGCCATCAAATTAATTCAAATTAAATCTTTTTAAGATTTCATCTTACCCCAGTCAGAAAGGCTAAGGTGAACATATAAAACACACAACAATGACAATAAAAACTACTACAAATGTTGGGGTGAATGTTAAGAAAGAGGAACACTTATTCACTGATGGTGGGAATCCCAGCATGAAAATCAGTGTGGATGTTCCTAAAAAGATAAAATTATCCAGTGATACCATTCTTGGGTATGCACTCAAAGGACATCATATCATATTCTAGACATACCTGATTATCTATGTTCAATGCTGCTGTGTTCATAATAGTCAAGAAATAAAAACACCCTAGCCAACCATCAACTGATGAATTAATGAATGGATGAATGGAAAATTTGGTATATTTATACAGTAGAATATCATTCATCTACTCAAAACCATGAAATTTTAAAGGAAATGTATTACAAGATGCACAAAACCTATACAAGTCCAAGCCAGACCAAAGCGCACTTAGAGAGTAGAGCTAAATACAAAATCCAACCCCTAGCAATGGAGCTGGTGGCAATTGTTAGCTGCTGGGACACAGAGAGAGATTTTTCTCAAAGAGTATTGTCC
The DNA here is from genome assembly GCA_907164525.1 of Lophiomys imhausi. Taxonomy (NCBI): domain Eukaryota; kingdom Metazoa; phylum Chordata; class Mammalia; order Rodentia; family Muridae; genus Lophiomys; species Lophiomys imhausi. Next base: position 64,427 of record CAJQZJ010034102.1, on the reverse strand, counting down.
TTAGTACATAAGTCAACGGTGCTCCAGAATGTCCTGAAGGATTAAAAAATATATATATAAAATTGGGCAGGTAGGAAAAGTGCATAGCTCTGAGAAGATTTGGAAGTCAAGTAAAATCAAAACACACATTCTATAAAACTCTAAAAAAACTAATTAAAAAAAAGAAATAGTGCCTTCCAGCATCATCATGTTATCAGTCATAGGCATAAACTATGATACAGGTCTATTGCTAATTTTGAAGGTAGTGATGATGGAGATGATAAACTTATTATCAATGAGAATGTAAAAAATCAGAAATATTTCATCTTCGATTCTGGGAGATATTCTTTCAGGAGATGGTTAATGAGAAAGACACAGGGGAAACTGTCAAATGAATTTTAGCTAATCTATTGTTATTACTTTTTTTAAAGTCAGATTTTTTTAAGCATGTAATCTAGCCACTAAGAGATGGTTCAGTGGTTAAGAACACATACTAGTCTTGCAGAGGACCTGAGTTCAAGTTCCAACACCCACATGAGATGGCACAGGCACCTGAACACACATGTACCTTTCCACAAGGAGACACATATGTACACATACTTAAAAAATAAAAATGAATCTTTTAAAATCCCAGTTCATTTCAAATCTAATATTAAATCTAAAATACTCAGAAATTGAATTTATTTAATATTTTACTAAATTTTAGTGGAATAAAATGGAAATATAAATTTAGATTTTAATAATGTTATGTATTTTCTTTTCTATAAATACTAGCAAGAAAGTGATAAAAACATAAATAAATATATACTATAAGCAGGAATCTCTTTCTAAATTAATATCCCTGAAGTAGCAACAGCTTTTTTGCAACCATCTAATCAGGAGATATTAAGATCACAGGGATGTCTTTCAATTGTTGGCTCTGGGTGTATTTTAAGTTTATTTTTTTCCCATTTCATCCCCATCACCGTTTTAACATATTATGTGACTTTCTACATCTCAAAAAAGCTAACAATATACCCTTTACATTACATTTTTGCATTGTCATATTTCCTTAGTTATGCTTCAATAAGTTCACTCATTTGCTATTATCCTCTTCATTCTCTCCAATTCCTTCTATTCCTCATCAAACCCCCTTTCCAATCACCTCTACAATTTCCCCCCACCTCTTCCTGATGCCCATGTCTTTCTGCTGTTTCATAACCATCCATCTTCTCCCTTCTTGGTGAGAAAGGAAAACATCTGTTCAACGTTCTCTCCTGGTCACTGTAATAAATCTTCCTCAGAAGTGCACTCTGTCTTTTCTTCCTCACTCTCGGAACAATTTTTCCATTTGGCTGAAACATGGGTTCATGGCATCATGCCAGTGTTTTTATTCTCATACACCATGGTTTAACTCCCAAAGACTCATGAAGATACTATGTGTACAAAAATACATGGCCAAAGCTTCTGTGCTGTGGTTTGAACAAGAAAAGTCCCCCTTAGGCTGAAGCATTTGAACACTTTGTCACCAGTTGCTGGTGCTACTTGGAAAGGTTAGGGAACCTTTAGGAGACATACTGGAGGAAATATATCACTGGGGGTTGACTGGGTGGATTTATAGGCTGCCCTCAACTTCCTGAGAGTAGATACAATGTGACCAGCTAGTTTTCCGCTCCTGCTATCATGTCTTCCTTGCCTGATGGCTTCTATCTCTCTGGAATTAAAAGCAAAACTAGCCCCTTCTCCCCGTAACTTGTTTATATGGGAGACACACCTGTGTCCCCATTGTTCACCACCTGTGAAGCGACTAGATGAATATTTTCAGGTCTGAACTTAAAGCTGTGTTTATCTGTAACTGATGGACAGCAACCTTCTTGATTCTAATCTCAGTCCCTGGATTTCTTAATAGAGAGAGAAAAGGGATGCAGGAATAATTGCAGCAGCCAAGTTGTACTAAAAATACATCAGATGATAACTGCTCAATACATTGACTAAAACACTACTGTAGCAGGGCCTTCATGACAGCTTTTCAAAACAACATACAGTTAATCTCATTCTGAATCCCAGGACTATAGAAATCACTCAGTCATCATCCATTCTGGTCCTCTGGCTATGTGATGAAGGAATTCTCTTAGGTTTTAATCATAGGCATATGTCATGTTAGTTTCTAATATTATTCTGTTCTCTTTTTCAGGGTCCATGGGATGATTTTGTATCTTTATGGTAATACGGAAGTGGTTGGTGCCAAGGGCTTTCTATGTGGACATAGACCATGTTGACCTCCAGCACTCAAAGAGCTACCTGGCTCTACTTCCTGAGAGCTGGGATTAAAGACATGCACTACCATGGCTAGCCTAATAGCTTTCTCAAAGGAAATGCTTAGAATTAAAATACATTTCTTGCATATATATATGTGCATAAAGTACAAATGTATATATTATCTTATGCAAATGACACAGAGTTTCTTTAACTTTTTATACTTAAGAGATATATATAAGTGATATTAATTTTTTGTATTTTAGGCTTTGTTTGGTTCCTTATTTTATTTTTAACTTTTGCTGCTGACTGGTTTTAAACAGTATTTGCTTTAAGCTGAATATTTTAGTTAAAAATAACAGGAATGCGGTTTCATTTTTTATTTCTATTTTATTCCAGGTCACATCTAAATGTTTACTGTTTCTGTAAAAGGTCTTTTCCATTCTCAGATTCCAAAATGCAGAAACTGAGACAGCCTCAGTAACCACATACATTTTATCTCCCTTTCTTTCTCTTCTCATGTCCCCTCTTTCTTCATCTTTCTCTTCTGTCTGTGGAAATACCTCATTTGGCAAGAGATGTTATCAGTTTGCCTTATGACAGTGGTACACACTTTCATATTTACATGAATTCAAGAAAGCATGGCATTTCAGACAGTTATCCTTGATGTCACTGCTTCCTGCTAAGGGAAATCTTTTTTACTAGTTTATTACTATTATTATTATTTGATACAAGTAGAATTAGAGCATAGATTAAGGTCAGAGGTTGTCTGCTTGCTTTGTTTTGCTTCTGTAGCACTTAGGGGTTCACTTTGGCTTTGCGCATGCTAGGCAAGCACTCTTCCAGAACAGCATCACTCTCTTCCCCAGTGCATTCTTGATTGTGAATTTTGATGACTGAATCAGTTTGTCTTTGATTCTAGAAGATTCTTCCGAACACATATTAAATAGATCTTATATTTTACTTAATAAATTAATCATTTAATCTTTAATTCCGGTTTTCATTTTAACAAATTGCAATTTGGGGGCGCTAAGACAGCAACATATTAAGCATCTCTTCTGTCATAGTTGTGAGATAAAGCTGCATGTTAGAAATTTTAAAATAAGCCGGGCATGGTGGTACACGCCTTTAATCCCAGCACTGGGGAGGCAGAGGCAGGAGGATATCTGTGAGTTCAAGGCCAACCTGGTCTACAAAGTGAGTCCAGGACAGTCAAGAATACACAGAGAAACCCTGTCTCAAAAAACAAAAAACAAACAAAACCTAAAAAACAACAACAAAAAAAGAAATTTTAAAATAAAAGACAAGCTGATGACATTTCCTTTCCTAAAAAGCAACCATCTAAAAGCTCAGCTAACCACTCTAACTAAATGGAGCTAGATATAGCTCCTAATGTTATTCCAACAAGGCATCTAGGTAATTAATTGCTAAGCAATGTCAGGAGAGGAAAAAAATTTTAATACGACAGTTATAAAAGAGAGCAAGATATTCCACCATAGAGAATAAAATACCAAAAGTAGTAGTTAAATAAGGAATAATCTAGTAAAGTATATTGTATATGACAAATTTAAATTTCCTTGAATGGCTCTTTTCATCAAAGTACTTGTCACAGTCTATTCCTATTTCCAAGAACTATTTATGGAGAGAACAATCACAGCAAGAAAAAGCTAAACACAGAGGCTCCTCCATGAGGTTTTACAAGAAGCTGCAACAGAAATCAGAGGGAAAGGTTAAAAGAACTCAGATCCATCAAACACATCGTGGACGGTACTACAGTACTAAAAGCATACAGCTAATTACTGCCTGTAAAGCCCAATGGCACAGAGAATTTCATAGTGTAATCAAACTGTGAATAATAATCCTGGTGCAAGGAAAATATATTAAATGATACACAGTTGATGAAAGAAAGAAGTAGAATGATTGAGAATGCTAAGGGGAAAATCATCATAATGTAGAGTGAACAAAGAGGAGATTACTGAATTTCAGTTTAACTACACTTGCGAAGGAGCCTATGAGTAGAAACACAGTCTACCATCCCTCCCTTCTCTGGTGAGCTACAAACCAAATTCCCTCAGGCAACATCAACACATGAACCACAGATGGTCAAGTAAACTTCGATGTCAAATTTAGGTGCATTAAAAATAGCTATTGGGGAAAATAGTGAAAAGAGATTAGAAAATGAAAGCCTATCTGCTCCAATGTCTAAACTAAAGTCATGCAGGGGGGCATGTGAATAAATTCCCTAAAAATCTCAATATGTGCAGTGTAAACAACCATTACAGGAATGTATCCACCCCGAATTGAGTGTGTCGGTAGAGTTTCAGTAACTACTCTTGGTATGGAACTGTATCATCTCTCATCATCCTTGAAACAATGGGGATTCATGTTTGAATAATAAAACTGGAGCAGCTTTGAGAATTTTTTTCAAGTACAAGGAATAAATAAACATCATTTTGTTAGAATTATATTAATGAAACTGCAGATATCAACTTTATGATGTTTGATCATGGGGAAGTCTTCTATTTTGATAAGATTTAATATACACCCTTTATTATTCATGTAATTTAATCTAATTTGTAGAGTTTTTCTAAGATACATCCTTAAATTAAATCCTTGCTCCGCGGCAAACATCCTGAGACATGGAGCAAAGAAACAGCACCTACTAACCTATCCTGTCACCAGAGAAGCGGTACATTCAGAGGAAAGTCTGTCTCAAAACTCATGGCCTAGTGCACATCTTGAGTGCCCGGGGACAGAAATATTTATGGGCTTTCTCCTAACTTCTGACCCTTGAAATTAAAAGCACTTTCTCCACCTCCTTTCCTCCAGTTAACCCATAGGAAAAAAATGTCTCCCTTTAGAGCAGGGGGAAATTTTTATGTACCCAGAGATACACCTATATAGATGAGTGATCCAATTCAGCACTTCATCCTAAAAGCTGGCCTCTCAAAGGTGAGATGATAAAAGCATAGAGTTCCAGAAAACAAGGGTCCTGAACTGGGCCTGAGCAACTGTCTTGTACAAGTGAGGAGGCAGCAGCTCCCACCTGGGCACCCAAACTGCCCAGTTGTGCACACTCCTCTGGGTTGCTAGTCAACTTTAGGCCAGGTGTGCTCAGGAGCCACTTTATGAAGCCATTCCATTAGCACCACCACTAGTCAGGCTTCCTGGATTGTCTGCCCAAATGGCTTCAAAGGAGGTAATATCTAGAGGAAAAAGACTCTCTAGCTTCCACCTCTTAACCCAGACTGGAGTAGAGCCAACCAAGTCTACCACAACCAATCTCATGGCAAATAATAACAACAGTAATTACAAACTACTGCATGCATGTAATATATGCATAAGGTTGTTATGAATACCATTTTCACTTTGATAACATGGATGAAAGAAAAACATTTCAAAAGAAAGAGATATAATTTTTTTTAGAATTTTGTTATTTTGAAGGATAGTATTATCTACAAGGGAACATTCACACTATCAAGCAAAAATTAAAAATGAGGTCATATACATAAAGACAAGTAATCTTATATATTTCACAAAGACATTTCCTATTTTTTTATTTCTTCTTGTTACCATATTAAATATGGCAAATTCGAGACCAAACTATTTCCCCCAGTAATTTACTTCCAGAGAGCTAATGCTTTCTAAATATCACCATTTCAGGCTTTCATTAAGAATTATTGGGAGATTGTTTCTTAATAAGGAAATGCAAATATTAAAAGTGAAGGGAGTGTTAATTACTTGAAAATGTGAAACCATTTGCAGCATTTAAGACACATGATGGAGCCTTGATCCCCAAGGTTATTTCATGGCTCCCCTTAATTATTGTCCTCTATGGAAACTGCACATGTGGCCTTGCATTAGACATGATGCATGCATGGATCAGAGTTTTCTTTTTTTCTTCTTCTTCCTACTTTACATATTTCACTGTGATGTGAGCCATATGTTCCCCTACAAAGAGTGGCATGAAAGGCTATTTGCAAAAGAGGGAACCTCTTGATTCAGATTTCAGCAACACACAAAGTCCTCTTCATTAAAAACACATTATTGTTTTGCTTCAAGGCATTTACCTTATGTCCCCAGTAACACCCTGACAGTTTAGAGATTAAAAACATCTGGAATGCAAGCATTAAGATTTTAGGGATCATGAGTCTGGCACTAAAAATACCAACCATTATGGAACACTCAAAATAATGGTCCTTTTGGTGGAGACAGGATTAAGGTGACGCATAAATTAATATATAATCATGTAATTATTGAACACCTTTCATGACTGGACAAGAGGATACACAAGTTATAACTTTGCATATATCACGTACATATGAACAAGGCAGCCTCTAGCATGTTGTACTCTATATTAATTTTAGAATTGCATTTAAACTATTCAGTTTGACCTATGTTATTAATTTCCTTTGAACACAAGAAAGTAACACTAAATGCTCCTTTATATATGAGTTTTGCCCTTTCTAGATTCTAAGCAGGACATAAACACATAAAAGTAATGTAAAGACCTAGCCATGAGCTGAGGAATTGGCACAATGGGTAAAAATAGAAGACCCTGCGAGCCCACTAGCCAACCAGCCAAGACAAAAAGCCAAGTTTCTGGGTCAGCAGCAGGTCCTGTCTCAAGGGAATAAGGCAGAAACTGATGGAAGAAGTCACCTGGCATTCAACCTTTGCCTCTCCATATGCATACCTGTGCATGGATTAGCACACTCACACTCCTGAATACATCAAACACACACAGAGAGAAAGAGAGATAGAGAGGTATTTATCAAATATTTCATATACTTAATTTCATAATGAAAGATAATTCTACTCCAAGTGAGGGCCAGACCTGACAACTTCTGGCACACAGATTATGTACTTCCAGTCCACTCTTTTCCTCCTTAGCCCCTCATCTACCTTTCTCTGCCTTTCTTAGTAGCCTCACAGCCTGAGGACTGCACAGACTCTGAAGAGCCCCAGATACTGAGGAAATCATCACTGACAGTGACCCCATAAATGATCCAGAGATGACTTTCATCAGTAGCTAAATGAGTGAGTCTTGAAGCCAGTATCCCTCAGTCAGGCCTTAAGACAGCTTCAGCTCTAGAGACATTTTGACAACATCATCATGGCAGAGGCTTACCTGTTACAGAAATGCCTGTACAGAATTTTTCCAGTATGTGTGATTCAGAGGATTGTAAATCGGAAAGTATTGCTTTAATTTGTCATTGTTGTGACAGGTCCCTACACAGCTATAAGTAGCTCCTACATCTAGTAAGACTATGCTGTTATGAGAAGGGCAAAGTCTTAGTCCTCACACCCAGAAACTTTCCATTCTATGGTACTGGGAAGAGGAGCACAGCAACTCTAAACATCATTTCCTCATCTATGTACAAATGCTGTAAACAAAGTGTTTCATGACCTTTTCTACTTCTAATGAGACAAAAGAACAACAAAACAATGCAGCAATGCGGCTCCCTTCAAAAGCTGTCTTGGTGGAGAAAAGGCTGAACCATACAGAGTATTTTCTTTAGATGAAAGGAGCAAAAGATGGTGCTTCATTCGAGCATGATCGAAAATGTCAGCTTTCTACTCTATAGTTCAAAAAACGGAAGAGACAATTTCATTAAGTTGAACTAAATTCAAATAATAGTCTATGCAATAGATTGGGATAACATATTTTCCCATGTTGCTTGAAAATCTTATAGAACACTGACTACAAAAGCATTCCATAAAACTTAAAATCACACTATTGGAACTTTGCTCTATTTTATAATAGCAAAATTTAAAAGGGGGGCAGTTGGTTTGGGGTGTTTGTTCCTCATCTGAGCTGTTGAGGCCATGCTGCAGACTTCTCCAGCCAAAGTATCTGAATACAAATCCGAAAAAAATTTCCTCAATGATGCAATGTGCATCCCAGCTGAGAACCATTAAGGGCATAGTCTTGAATTACCAAAAAAATGGGGAAAGACTACATTTTGTGTATCTTTCCCTTCTCAAAGTAAACACATTAACTGAAGTAGAAAGGAAATTTTACCCTTAATTTTGTTTAACAAGGAATATGAATTGCTGCAAATGAAAAGATCAGGAAGACCAAGTCTCCCAAATTCCCCAAATAACTATGTAATATGAAACAAACAAAACTATTATTACTATTTGGCCCCAGTTTAAAAAAAAAAACATTAAAAGTTCCAGGAGACTGTAATCTATTTTTTAAAAATAAATATAAAAAAGAGAGTTTGAACAGAGGTAAGCTACATGGGTGGACAAGCTGTTTCCAGGATAACATGGGTTATTAAATGAAAACTTCAGCGTACCTCAGAGTGCCTCCCTACGAGTTACTAGGCAGGAAGACCCCAAAGGCACTTAAGTAAGTGTAGGTTATTACCACTGCTCTTGATTGCTCACCATAATTAAATGACAAAGAACTTATTGCTGAAGACACCACCTATTTTGGTTACAGTACATCAAGAAATCTCAGTCTGACCAGGAAACTCTCTTGTTTTTCTGGCTAACTTTCATAGTGCTAGAAGGTGCTATATAGGCTGCTGGAGGAGAAATGACACCAAAGGGCTAAATCAGTGCTTGACTCTGAATGTTAAAATAATAAGGCACCAGTCAAAACATGCTCACTGGTACAGCAGTGATAGAAGTAAATAATGGCTTTCTGGTTGGATCCAAGGCCTTCTCTATATGAAGCATTTCTTGTGCAGAACTGAAAACCCTATCAAAAGCCCATGGCTGGGGACACTGTAAGCCGTAGGAGGGGATACTGAAAATGATTTACAAACGGTTATGATGTCAAGCTGCCTTCTAACTTTTTATATTTATACAATGGATCTGTACTGCTCTCAATGCAGAGGTTTTTTTTTTTAAGTGCTAAGAATTAGTACTTGTGGGTGCTCACCATAAATAAGCCATCTACATCATTCTTCTCTAACCCAGGGCTCAGGAACCACTTAAGAAAGGAGCCTGAAAGAACAGAAGAACTGCAACAGGGAGGAAAGCTATGAAATGCTGTCTTCAGAGCATGAGGTAACTGTTACACACGTCAGCAGCTATAGTTGTGTGCACAAAATCAAGCCAGCCAAAATTCCAGCATGGATAAGGAAAGGGCTCTGAAGGTCCCATCCCTACCTGAGGAGCTACTGATAGCTGAGAGAAGGAAAGTCCATTTTCTTTGGGGATGTGGTTAATAGAAGATTGACCATGCCCCAGTGGAGGTCTTCATCTGAGTCACATACAATCAGCACTAATGGGATTCAAAAGTCTAAATAATAATGCTCATTTTAAAAGTGGATATAAAAAAGGGAGGGAGATGTGGGAGCAGTGAGGGGAATTATAGTAGAAAGTAGAACCAGGTAGATTTGAAACATACAACCTCTCCACCCAGTAAGAGCCTGCTCACCCTTCTCTAAGATCTAGCCCAGTAAGCCTTACTAGCTTTTGCTTGTATGCACCCTCCACTACCCTAAAGGTCTGGCTCTGAACCACATCCATAGCCTGGGCCTAGACTGGCCACCTGCCTGCTCTGTAACTGATCTCTGGGCTTCCATCAGGACCCTTCTTTGTTACCCAAACTTAAAGTCTACTTCCAAAACACATTCATCCTCTCCAAAGCCCTTCTCTGAAGCCAATATCGCTCTAACATCCAAAATATAAAGACACAATGAAAGAGAGAGAGAAAGAAAGAAAGAAAGAAGGAAGGAAGGAAGGAAGGAAGGAAGGAAGGAAGGAAGGAAGGAA